>RJWH01004883.1:0-92700 GCA_004363575.1 Solenodon paradoxus | reverse complement strand
TGCAGGGCCTGCCCGTGACAGGTGCACCCGGGAGAGCTGGACACCTGTCCCAGCTCCAGCCTTGGGGTCACTGCTAGCTCACCAGGCCCCACAGTGGGGAGGGAATGACAGGTAAAGACCATGTCCCCATCGTTCCAGACAAGAATCACCGCCTCCTCCAGGCAGGTCACCCGGCCAGGCTGTGGGCGACCACTGACCCCTCCTGTACCCCAGTTACTTTCACGTCCCCGAGGCCCACGACCAGGTTGTCATGAAACTGCTCTGTCCCATAGCTGGTGACATGCGGCCAGGACCTCATATGATGGGTAAGACCGTGTGTTTGGTGTGGGACACCATGGTCTCCACTGTCCCCTCACATGGGGTCTGTCTGGTCACCTCACATGGGGTCTCCACGGTGTCCTCACACGGGGTCTGTCTGGTCCCCTCACACAGGGTCTGTCTGGTCCCTTCACACGGGGTCTGTCTGGTCCCCTCACACGGGGTCTCCTGCCCCTCGCCCCCCCGCAGATGGAGGACGCCGTGTCTCCCGTTCTGGTGCGTCGCCCCTTCTAGGAGCTTCCTGTTAAGATCATCCTTTCCTCCTGGTTTGCAGGTGTTTTCTTGACTTGCAGGAGCCCCTCAATCCAGAACGCACCTCCGTCGCTTAGAAAGGCGTCCTCGGTCTGCAGTGCTGGTGTCCCCACCGCCCCGAGCCCTGCTGGTGGCCCCGCACACCCCTCCGCAGTCTGTCCACAGGGAACAGGCGCACACCGTGTCCCCGCTCGCCGTGGCACAGGCCGCCACCCTGCAGCCGCCCTGTCCCCAGTGCAGCCTGGTCCTGACACGACTCACTCAGGACAGGACGGCTGCCCGCAGGGAGTGTGGCGCCGAGTGAACTCGTGAAGCAAGGTCGCTGACTCCTGCCCTTTCCCTCAAGCCGCCTTCCCAGGGGAGGTGAAGAGGAAGAAGGGGCGGCGGGGGCGGGAGGCGTTTCATGTTCAGGTGCTCAGCCTCCTGCTTCCCCGCCGGGACTAGAGCCCAGGGCAGTGGCCTGCGCCCTTCGGAGGCGAGGGCCACGTGTGGGGGTGCTGCCCGCGGGGCACCCCGCCAGGGAGGCGGTCCTCACGGAGCCGCGACAGTGGGGACGCTCCATCCCATGGAAAATTCTCAGTGCATCTCACGGCGCCTGGTGGCTCCGGTGAAGCTGGTGGCATGAACCACTTAAGACCGAGGACCCAGGTCGACGACCAGGGCGGGACACGGGGCAACCAAAACTAAACCACACCGGTGCGTCCTCCTCTCCCTCCTCCAGTGCCCCTGCAGCCTGGTCTCGCGTGCAAGCGTGGCGACGGCCTGCGAGCGACAGCTTCTGGAAGCCACAGGCGGCCTTTGTGGGAGAAACAAAAAGACACAAAACCGATGAAGCGCACCAACAGTGGGGGCGCCGGGCGCTGCGGGGCTACGTCCCCACACCCTAAAGATCTCCGGAGCAGACATCGGGGTGCGTTGCGTGTACTGACGGTCAATTAACGTGACAGTAAAAGGCAAATGAAATGTAAGACGCCAGCACCTCCAGCAGCCGACAACGCTCCTTTCCCAGGGAGCCATTCTTGGCGCTCAGGCCGCCGGTGCAGGTTGTGTGAGCAGGGCCCTGTGGCTCAGGCGGCTTGGGTGACGCCCAGGTGACGCCCAGGACCACGGTTTGGGGCCTGTGGTAAAAAATGTAAACGTCTGGATGAGAAGCGCTCTAGGTCTCCCTCGGACGTAAACACTAGCCCTTTGCAGACGCCCCAGCGGCGGGGAGACCCTACTGAGACAGGCATGCTGCCCGTGGGGCTGGGACAGGCAGGACGCCTGGTTTCGGAAGCTGGCCCGCGCCCGACTGCCTCCCAGACCCGCACTGCGTCACCAGGACACGTGCGCGGTGGCCGTGGCCTCAGTGCGGCCTTCGTTTCCGAGTGAGCGCCCTTCGGAAGCCAGGGTCTGCTCTGCCGGGCGTCTCTGAGCCCGCAGGGGACAGCGTGCGAGACGCGCTGCCGTGAGCTGTGGCCGCCGCGGACCCTGTCCCCAGACGCGCTTTCCAGGATCTGCTAGAGAGCTCGTTACTTACTCTTCTCTCTTTAGGTACAATTTTATTCATGATAAATAATATTGAGTTAGAATGAACCTTACAAGCCCAGTTCTTCCCTTTCATGTACCAACCTCTTCTCCAAAGCACTCATGGCCCAGAGGCAAGGCCGCGCCCAACGGGGGTCGAGGTTACGCCCACCTCTCCCTCCACCCTAACACAGTGGCTTCTGCAAAGAAGCCTGTCCCTAAACAGCCCTTCACAGCTGCCACTGCACCCGCAGCACGAGACACAGCTGCCCTTCGAGAAGGGCCCGCCTCCCTTCCCTCAGCCCCCGTCGGCGATCCGGGGCCCCGGCGACTCTGGGGCACCGGGAGCAGCTGCCCGCCACACCTGTCCAGCCTCCGGGCACGGGCCTCGCCTCGGGAGGAAGCGTTGTCTTCTCGCCGCTATTACAACGCGTCATGAAGACCTGCGATCAGAAACACAGAACCAACTTTCCGGGGTCTTCCTGGGACACAGGTGGTGAACTGGTGGTCACTTCCGCACAGGCTCCCGACACTGTAACGGGCTGATGTCCCACCAGCGCTGTCCTCGGTGTTCACGCGTGCAGGGCTCGCCGTGAACCCCAGGTGTCACCCACAGACACGCCGGCACCTGCGGGTTTGACTTGAAATGGAGAAGCAAGCGCAGCGACATGAGCTTTAGGAAAGAAAGCATCCAGACAGTGTGTTTCTAGTTTTAATTATTTTTGCTTCGATAAATCAACTGCTTCACAAAAATCCTCTGAAAGACAACAATCCGAGAAAACATTGTTACGGTATTCACATTTTAAAGATTGTCAGTTCGTGGACCAAAAGGAACTAGAACAAGTCGGCCTGCTGAGTTGGGCGCCACCTCCTGCACGTCTGTGTTGTTCTGAGAGGAAAGGCCAGCGCTGCCCCAAACGGGTCACCTTCAGGTGGTCCCATCTCATGGCTCAGTGCCCAGGCTCTGCCCGTGTCCCGTGCACAGTGGACTCAGACACAAACCTACTGTCCTACCGGGACCCTCAGCGGGGCGGGAGGCCCTGGTGAGGCTCCTGCTGGGTCAGCAGGAGGGCAGGTCAGGCCGCTGGGGTCTCGAGGGGAGGGGACAGTGCAGTGTCAGGATGGAGCCGCTCGCCCACAGCTCATGTGCAGTGGTCACGTCAGACTCCAGTGGTGGGGGCTGGACACCTGGTTGGCAGCAGCCTTCTGAGCCGCATGGCTGGCCACCTCCAGGCGTGTAAACGCGCGGCGTGCACAGGATGAGGGGCGCGCCCTCTGCTGTGTGACAGCGGGTCTGACCGCATGGCCGCCCACTCCCGCAGGGCCTCCGGCTGCCGGGCCCCCAGGCCGCACCCAGGGGCCGTGAACTGCTCCTGCGGCCAGGGTTCTGGGGCGAGAGCAGGGCACCCACATCTGTGCGCATCTCCATGAACCTCGACCAAAGCACCGGGCAGCTAGGAGCCGGAGGGACGGAGAGAGGAGGGTGGCTTCCTCGGGGCCTCGTTTTGAAAAGTCCGGCAAGTCAGGATTAAGTCAAGTTAAAACGAGCTTTTACAAAAGCTTATATAGGTTTGACTTAAAACGGGAAAAACTGTTTATAAATAGGGAACATAGTAGCTGCTTTAAAACGTTATTCTCTCCCCAAAGGAGCTGAGACCCACTTTTTCTTTTCAAGCTCCTGGTACATTTTAAGAAAAATGTCCGCACTCTCGCCTCCTAAGTGATCTAGGCAGTGCTCTCCCACGGGTGACCGAACACAGGCTTTTGGCCAAAGTCACTTCCAGAAAAGAAGAGCCGGAGCCAGTATCCTCAACGCGGCCCTGCCCCTCCGTCAGCCCCTCGTGGGGCTCGAGAAACGCCAAGTGGCGTCCCGCTGAAGGCTGTCTGGGACAAGGCGGTCGTTTGCCGTCCGAGGAAATGCCCGCTCAGAAGTGAGCAAACAGAACTCAAATCAAAATACAAAAGAGACTCCTCCTGGTTTGTCTCGTCCCCAGGAAGCTTCAGCTCTAACATTATCCAGAATCATGGCAGCCATCAGAGGTGGGGTTCTGGGGATTCCAAAGCCGCACGTGGGGACAGTTACGGACACCGAAGGCCAGTGGGGAGGGTCCGGCTCCTGTCACACCAGCCCGCTCCTGTCGCCTCTGGAGAGGCTGACCCAGTACCTCGCTGAGTCATATCCCCCAGGCTCTGAGTCGACGGACGGAGACATGTCACGTCCATCATAAGCACTGTGTGTACGGTGGTTGACTGAGATCCACCATCATACACAGCTGACAGGCCCGGCGCCATCAGTGCAGGCAGGTGACCCGCCATCGCACACAGCTGACGGGCCCGGCACCATCAGTGCAGGCAGGTTCAGTTGGACGAGACGCACGCTCAGCGCTGCTGCCGCCTGAACTCACCCAGGACTGCTGGGCAAATGCCTGCTGCAGTGTAAGGTGAGTGTGAGCGTCACCTGTGTGGAGTCTGACAGTGTCACGCCTCCACTAGCTGGCCGTCCTTTTACTGCCCCGGGCAGCAGAGAGCCGCGGTGCGAGCCGCTTCGGGCGGCCTCCAGGAATTTGGTCAGTGCAGACCTTTCCAAATCGAAATAGTACCATGTATTGTTTCTCCTAGAAATTTTATCCTCAATATAGTCATAATCCAATTCATAATGAATTTATAAAAATAGTTTTATCCAATAATTCCAGCAAGGTAAAAATAGGAGTTTCTTTTTACACATAACAAATCCTCAGGGCGCGCGGGACAGGAGCACGAAACGCGTCCCCCGGCACCGGTCGCGCTGTGTGCTGTCACTCACACGGGCCATCTAAGGTGCAGAAGCTTCTCTCCAACCTGCGGGCTCCACCACAGCACTGAGCTGAGACGGGTCAAAAAGCAGCAGCGCGTTTCCTCGGGCCACGTGGCTCCAGCCGGGTGTCTGCCACCCGTCGCCGCTCTAGAGTTACACCTCGCAGGAAGGGCCGCGCACTCCCACTCACACTCACACACACTCTGTGTCTCTGGAAAGAAGCCGCTGCACCGGCAAGGGTGCTCTTGAAGCTTACTAGGAAATACAAAAGTGCACTCTTCTATATCTACATAGAAAACATCAGAGAAAACTGTGTAAAATGTTTGCTGTGCAAACTGTAAAAAGCGGGCGGGCGGGCCGGCGGGCGGCAGGCCTACTGCAGCGAGTCGCTGTTCTCTAGGACCAGCCCGCCCATGTGGGCCGGGGCCAGGGCCCCGCCATCCCCCGTGCTGTCCACCGACTCGTCCTCGCTCTGCTCCGCCATCATGACCTGCTGCACTGCCAGGGTGGCCCCGTCCGAGGACAGGGACTGGAGGCTGTCGACGTTCATGCTCACAGGAGTGCTGATGGTCACAACGGCCCCTGCGGCGGAAGGCAGCGGTCAGTGGTCCGGTCACACTCACAGTAGCCGTCCGCTCAACCGACCCAGTGTCTGACCCCATGTGCGGGCATACTCGGTGGCCACTTAACAGGCGGCCTCTAGGCCGGGCCTGAGGCTGTGCTTCGCTGTGGGGTCAGAATGGCAGAGAACAGGGGCCCGATGGCAAGCGGGAGAACGGGAGACCAGGGAACCTGCAGAGAGGCGTCCACGCTGCAGGCAGCCGCAGCCGGGCGGACGCGAAGGCCGCGAGGGGATGTGGGGGGTCTGCCCTCAGCTGAAGTGGGAGCCGCATGCTCAGAAGGCAGCTTAGAGCACCCATGTCCCCAGCGGGGAGACCTCTGGGGGCCATGTGACGTGCATGTTAGCTCAGGGACATTTTTAGAGACTCATCCTCCCTCCCTCCAGCTGCCTGCACAGCCCATCGCCCCACACCCGGCCCGCAGGATGGTGCCTCTCCTGTCTCAGCACCTTTTGGGGGTGGAGAGGGGGGACCCTTATAATGAACTACGGGGCTAGAGAAAACATAAACTGAAAGCGGAAGCCACTTCAAATGAACTGAAAGTCAGGACATAGCAAAACCCAAAAGATGAAGCTGAAACTCTGATGCACAGGACCCAACGCGAGAGGCTAAGCGGGATGAAAAGCATGGCCCAGCCCAGCATGAGGCCAGCTGGGGCCAGGGCTGGGCGGGCACCTGGGAAGGTTCGAGAGCACCTGCCCGATGCCCACGGAGCTGACCGCCATGGCACTCTGAGGGCTACGCATCAGACAGGGTTGTGGGCTGGGGCCCCCAAACCAGAAGTTGGGGACAGCACCGGGGCCAGGGGACCTGCAGCAGCCCTGCCAGGTCAAGGCGCAGCCAGGCAGGTGGCAGCCCAGGGGAAACCCGCCCGCCAGCCAGTGCGAGGGAGCAGGAGGGCAGCCCGTGTCAGCTCGGCGCCTGAGACCAGGACACACGCCTCTGCAATGGCGCTGGGCAGGGCCAGGGAGGGACGTCGGGCCACAACAGCCAGCGGAGGACAGCACGCCAGAATCGGGAGGGGTGGCCTCCGGGGCCTGACATGTCCCTGTGTGTCCCTGTGCCCGTGCGTCTCGAGTGCCCCACCTTCCGACACAGTGAGCTCGCTCGGGGTCGGCTGTGCAGCCCCTGACGCGATGGAGTCCGGCCAGAACCTCTGGACTGGCCTGTTCGGAGCGGCCTTTTTCTTGGTTTTGGGGGTTTCTGAACAGCTGGAGTCCAACATGGGCTGGAGAATCCGTCGTCTCGCGTTGATGAACCTGAGCATTGACATGGACCAGAATGCAGCAAACGGCCTTTTTAAAGACCCCCTGGAGCAGCGAGAATTCCCGACGGACGAGCTGCCGCCAAACCCCACCCAGCACCGGGGGCCACCCCGCTGGCGCCAGAGGCCCGGGCAGCTGTCTGCAGTGGGTCGTGGAGCCGCGTCCCCGCTAACTGGCCTGCTCACTGCTGGAGAATCTGATATTAAGGACGAGACTGTGGATGCTGCGAATGAGAAAGGTTGGCACCGCGAGCCCGTGAGCCCGCTGCTCTGCCGCAGGCCTGTCTGCCGAGCAACAGGACCAGCGCACCAGAGCCAGCGCGGCTTCCTTTCCCAAGGCTGCTCCGCCGGAGAGGAGGTGCTGCCACGCTGCTGCCCGGACCGGCAGCCACACGACAGTGCCCGAGCAAACGGGCACCCGCTGCTTACAGACAAAGGAGCTGCTCTGACTCAGACTCACTCTGCCTCTGCTGACGTGTGGCCACCCGTCTTGCCACGCCCTCGCACGCCAACCACAGGACTGGGCAGGGCTACTCGCGGCCCAGCGAGCGCTCCCCGCAGCTCCAGCCGCTGGACACCAGAGCCTCCCGCACAGCACGTCCCTGGGTCCCTGCTCTGGTGCCATGGGCAAGCTGGTCCTCGCTGAGGGTCAGCTCAGGCAGCAACACAAGTCTCCAGAGGGGCCCTTGCGGCCCAAAGCAGCAAGTTTCTGCGTGCACGTGGGGGACAGTGGCCCGCAGCCATGATCCAGGCAGTGGGCAGCAGCGGCAGCACCCGGCCGCCCGGCCGCCCCAGCATTTGCACTGGGATGGCAGATTGCGCGTGGCACCCACGGCCCTGCCTGCAGACAGCGCACCTCGGGAGCGTACGTCTTACCAGTTGTTGACTTGGAGTAGTGTCAGATTCGTCTGCGCAGCAATCTGTTTCTTCTCATCCTCCGTCGGGTAGGGGTGCTGGAAAGAACAGCATTCTCATCAGCCTGACTTATGAGAGGCCGCCAGGCATGTCACGAGGTCCCCGTCAGAAAGGACAGTGGGCGCCCAGTGTGGGCGTGGAAACCGTGAGTCTGAGGACAGACACTGCCCACTGCTCCTGAGGTGACGCCTCTGCCCCAGGCTCCCGACCCCTCGTCACAGTCACCATCGACAACTCCGGGAGGACACTGTCCCTTCTCCAGGCACTGTGGGGGCCAGGTCCACGGGGCAACATGTCTGCTGCTCCCAGGCCTGAGACCAGTCATCCTTGGGCTGCTGACCCTGCGCAAAGGCGCCCGGCTCCAGCGAGGGCACCCTCAGAGGGACAGCAGTCAGAGAAGAGGCGGTGCGCTGCACACTGGCCAGGGCGCTGGCTGTGGCCGTGGGGCCAGGGGCGCACAGACTACAAGCGGCAGTGATCGGGTGGCGGGCACATCTCCCTAAGATCTCCGTCGGGCGAGGGGACAGTGCAGGGGACAGAGCCACCTGCAGCCAGGCTTCCTCTCAGTCCCACGAGCAGTCTGTCCACACACAGGGTGCTACGTCCACCCAGAGGACGCCACATCCCGGAGCCACCCGGGTGGCCCCCCCACTGCACATGCTGGCTAGTTCCCGGCCCAACGCACATCGTCTGCCCCCTCGGTTTCTCGCGGCAGCACCTGCCTCCCGCCCTGCTGAGCCAGGTGGACACCCAGGGCCGCGCCTTCTCACCCCGATGTGCTGGAAGAGCCAGGAGCGCATCACGTTGGTGGCGTGCTTCGGCAGAACCCCTCTTTTATTCTTGGGGGAGCCGTCGTCCTGGTGCAGGAGGCTGAGATCCTGGTTCAACTGTAACTGGAGCTTGGAAACAGTGAGAAGTGGCGTTAGAAACGGGCACACCTAAGCATCTCATGACCTGATGCCGATGGAGGTCGTGAGCATGGCGCTTCTAGGACTGGGCCGGCTCATCTCTGGGGACAGGGGTCCCTCACAGCCACTTCATGCTCGTGTCTCTGCGTGTCTCAGTCGTGCAGGCCCCGTCCGCGAGGCAGAAGGCCTGGTCACTCCCCGGCAGGCAGCAACCCCTACAGCCACGCCTCCAGCAAAGGATGCGCTAACCCCGCTCCCAGCCTCAGGGACTCAAGAATCTTTGAGACTTCAGGGGACTAGAAAGCCGCTCAAGACAGCAGCCACATCGACAACAGGGAACCAACAGACACACGTGGGCAAGGGCAGGCAAGGGTGCCTGCACCTGACAAGAGGGCAGCCCCGCCCCACCACGGTCCATTGCAGAAGGAAAGGGCGCGTGAAACACATCTTCAATGAGTGTCTTCCATGTGAAAGAAGGCCCCACATAGGCCCTGCACCCATCAGCTCCCCATCCAGGTGGAGATGGGTCATCCGCGTGACCCGCACGGCCTTGGGGAAACAGGCCTTGGCAGGAACTCTGCAGAGGAGGGCACCCGCTGCCCATCGTGCCAAGGGCGGCTCCTGCAGGGAGCCCCCGTACGGGTCGGAAGGCCGACGGTGGAAAGTGACCGCACACCACTTCAGTATGACGAGGCTTAAACACAGCTCAAAGGATGTGGGTGCTTATTTTTAAGACTTAACTATATTATTTGTGCTTCCTCTGGATTGACTTCCCTTTTTAATATATTCTTCACATGTCCAAACACGATCAACGGGCCGTGGGCCTGTGCTGTGCAGGCCTCGGCCCTGCTGCCTCATCAGAAGACACAGCATCTCCGAGGCTCGTAAGGACGTGGGGTTAGTGTGCAGGCTGGACGGGTGAGCTGATGCAGGAGCGAGCAGTGTCCTTAAAGAGGGACTAAGAACAGAGACACTGTCCTGATAGGAACCTAGTTCAATGTGAAAAGTGTGCACGTGTGCGTGCGTGTGTGTGCGTGTGCGTTTCTCGAGTCAAAAAGGGCCTGGCAAACCATCCAGTCTATCAAGGGCGCACAGCAAAGGCAGAACCAACCAAGGTCACACAGGTCACAGCATTTCCAGCTCTGTCACTCTGTGAGCTGTGCTCCCTGGGGACCAGTGAGCCAAGGAGAGGAGCGGGGACCCCCAGGCAGCGTCGGGGGACAGGGGGCCCAGAGGCCCTGCTGGCGTCCTCTCTCAGGACTGTCTGCAGTGATGGGAGGGGACACACTGGAACAGCTGTGGTCAGGTTCTGGCGTGGCAGGTGTCCAGCAGAGGGGCTGGGGCACCAGGTGGCTTGACTGGGATGGATGGAGACAGCCCTCACTGGGGCAGCGGCCCAGCCTTCCCTACGCGCACACCTGTGAGTTCTGGATCCTGATGGTCCCCGGCGACAAGGCCTGCGTCACCACTTGGCCTTGGGGAGTGACCACTGTGACAGGCTGGTAAACTGTGCCACCTCACAAAGGAAGAAGAAAAAAGCAAATTACTTTTAAGCCTCAGCAATTTACAAGCACCTGTCGATGCCGTCGCAGGGGAGTAACGTGGACTGCGGGGGCTTAGTCATCTCAAGTGAGCAACAATGCTTTCGGTCTGTATGGTCACAGCCAGCCGGTCTCCGCACATGCAGCGTGCCTGCCCACAGGACCCACAGGCCCCATAGGGCCCAGTGCAGGCCCAGGATGGGCGCGGGGCTCCGCATCACCTCCCTCTGGCTTCTCTGTTTTCTGCTCCCTACACGTCTCATATAAAGTGAAGGATTTGGCCCAAGGCATCAGAGAAATGCTGCTACGTGACACCTCCAGCGAAATGCCCCCTCTCTGTGCCCCAGCCCGTGTATGGTTCACATTGCAATGTTCCAGGCACGCCGCAGCTCCAGGCTCTACCCCTTCCTGCAACGGCCTTCACGACACATGGGAGACTAAGACCAAAGTGGCTGTTCTGTCATCAACTAGGGGCACACTTAACATCTTCCAGGCGCTGCTAAGAGGACAATTAAAACCCGGGTGATTGAAAATTACAACTGGCTGTTGCATACGTCCTTGCTTGTACGTAAACCCCACCTGCCCAGCAGTCTGGGGGGACACAATCCAGGAAGCACGTGTCATCGAGAATTCAAGGAGCTCCAGACACTCTGCTGCTCGGACAGATGCCGGCACCCCTCGCCTCTTCCCCGCATGATTGGACCTTCTGCAAAGCCCAGGGCAGCGAGCTGGCCAGTCTTACCTGCCACCGTCGCCATGGCTACGTTCCCCTGCTGCAGGGCGGAGGCCGGCAGGACGATCCCCTGGGGGCTGAGGGTGCCCGTGATGGCGCTCTGGATCTGCTGTGAGGCAGACGCGGCAGCGTTACGGGAACGCAGACAGCCCCACCACGAGGCCCACCCACGGCATGCGGACAAGGAGGCGCAGCACCGCGGGCGGCCAGGGCCAAGCAGCCACGAAGGCCGGAGGAGCCGCCAGTGGTCAGCATTCAAAGCCCAGAGGTGTGACCAGCAGGAGCAGGACGGCCTCGTCGCACCCGTCATTGGATTCACAGAACAAGTGCCCGGGAAGGTGATTCGCACAGGCCGGCGAGGCCGAGCAGCACACAGTTCTGACCCCGCGGCGCAGACGCATGGCGTGCAGTTAGCGTCTGCGAGGCCAGAACCAGCTCCCGGAGGGTACAGACACCTCACGGAGAGCCCCAGGGCAGCGGCCCGTGGAGAATGTATCGGCTGACACTGACGGCAGGTTGGCGCTGCGCGGACCCGGGGCAGGTCCAGAGCCTCCGTGGGGCTCCCCAAGGACAGACCGGCCACACATCGGTCTGAACACGCGAGCCGTGCGGCGCCACGCTGACCTGGCATCGCTTTGGCCATCCGGTCAGTAATCTGAGCTCCCACGGAAAAACCTAGAAAGCGGCCTGGTGGCATCACGGTTGGGTGCAGACCATGTGCAGCCCAAGGTCCCGAGTTCACACCCCAGGGCTGGCGGGAGCCACCCGCGTAAACAAGTAAAATGGATGCTCTTCCTCCTCTCTTCCCACTTGCCCGTCTGCGCGCTGCCATTCCTGCCGCCTTTCCTTTCCAAGCCAAATAAACCCGACCAAACCTCAAGAAGAGTGAGTGAAACACAGCAACGAGTGACTCAGACACAGAAGAGTGACAGAGAGCTGCTCTCTGACAGACACTCTACCGGCCGGTCTCCAGTGCGCCGGACACCACGAGCGAGGACACCTCCCCACACCAGCAGGGCGGGTGCCACCGCAGCCTTCAGGGCTGAGTTTGACATGTGGACACGTCATCTGAACAGCCTCACGAAGGAAAGGCTGATGCGCGGGCCTGTGACAGTGTAGTGTCCGCGCGGCAGACGCTGAACGAGGATGAGAGAGGAGTCGCAGGCGTGAGAAAACACTTGAAACCACACCCCCGATAAAGGACAAGACTCCGAGTATTGTTACACTACTACGCACTCAGTCAGGGAGTGCGCGCAAGACACAAGCGATGCTAGCAAACGGGACGCGATGCCCATCAGCAGGAAAGCTGGTCACTGTCACAGGCCGCGGCGGACACGACTCTGAGTGCAGCCCCGCAGAACGGCTGAGACCTGCGGCGCCCCCACACAGGACCCCTAAGAGCCCGCTGAGGGAGGTCACAGGCACAGACCCCACGTAAGGCCCCAGAGCAGTCGATGGGGGTGGTGGCAGGGGCTGAGGAAGGAGAGAATGGAGCCAGCTGGGAAGATGGACGTTTCTGGAGAAGGTGCTGGAGGTGGATGCGCTTAAAGCGGCTGCAGTATCCATAAGATGAGACATTTCACAGTATGCGTACACTGGACCGCGAAGAAAAACAGTACCAAATGTTTTAAAAAGAAAGAAAACAATGGTACTCCACCCTCTAGCACCCTGGGGTCCATCCAGTACACGAGGCCTGTTCCCTGCCTTCCTGCCTTGAGGGCCCCTCCCCAGCCTGTAACCTGTAGGCCGAGCCCGCAGCCCAGCGGCCGTCTGAGGCCCCTGCGGGTGCGGCACCAACACCGGAGCAGCTGGGCCATGGATACCTGGGACTGGACAGGGGAGTACGGGCTTCCGGGCTCTCCACTCAGGAGAGTCTCGCTGTTCATTTTCGTCTTGAGACAAGCGATGTAGCGACTGCAGAAATCCTTGCACAGCTCATTGACCTTCTCCAGCTCGAGAAGGTGGATTCGCAGGACCTGGATCGCTTTCACCATCTAGAAGCAGAGAACGCGGGACTTTCACACAAGAAAAAGGAGAAATCACAAGTATCCTTGACCACTCTTGGCCATCAGACACCATGCTGCAGCCATGGCCACTGGCGGCGCAGTGGCAGAAGCGGGGGACATTCACAATGAGCAAACGGCACAGCACCGCTGACCGGCAGGGTGTCTGGCTCCATCTGGGGGTGACCTCACTGTCGCAGTGCCGGGAACAGCTGGTCCAGCATTCCACAGACACCGAGTCATGTCCCGGCCCCGCCAAGTCGACGGGAGGCTCTGGCTCCACCTCCGCCTGGGCCTGTGGCGACAGCACCCTGCCTGGACCCGCACCTCCTTTATGGACCAGCTTCTGGAGTCAAGTGCAAGAGCTCCTGGCCCAGTCCCGATCAGCTCAGAGCCTCAGGACTTCCAGCTCTGACTTTCCTGGGCGCTTCGAGTTGAGGGCAGTCTGTGTCACGCAGCAGACGGCGGATGTGTGACAGGAACATCGCCAGCCCCTCCGCGTCCAAAGACCAGCTCCTCTGGGCCATCGACTCGCTCTCCCATGAAGCGGCCAGCTCCTCATCAGGAGAGCAACAGAGCAGTCAGCTCTGCGAGGTGTGAGCCGTGACAGCATCAGGAGACCAGTCCCAGCAGCTGGGTCCACGTGGCCCCTCACTGGTGGCGCCATGACCCAGGCAGAGTGCTCTGGCCCCACCCCGAAAGGGCAGGCAGCCCCACTTCAGAGGTGAGTCGGGCTCGGGGCAGCCTCCCACAGCATCTATTAGGCTTTGTCACGCCTGCTGGAGGAGCGGCTGGGGCCACCATCTGTGGCCGGTGTGGCTCCCGTCCGTCCCAATGACCCCCGTCCCATCCCAAGATTGGGAACGACCAAGATGGACAAGTGAAAGAAATGAAGCGCTTCTCCCTCCTCTCTCAGCCTGCCTGCCTGCCTCAGCTTGCCTTCATTCCTGCCTGCCTCTCCTTTACAAAAAAACATCTTAGAGGGTGACTATGTAATGGGACATTAAAAAGTTGGTCAGATCTGGGCACTCTATTCAGGAAAAGGTTTTTCAAAGACCCTTTCGTGCTAATATGGACTCTGAGGTTTTGATTTGGGTGAAAAACACTGCAGGACCCCGTGAAGGGCCCAAGGCGGGCCTCAGGGAGGTGCCCCCGACGACTAGGGTCGGTGGAGATGTGGCGGTGGCCTTCAGGGCAGGAATTCTCCGTTCCTTTGGGAAGCACAGAGGACCCGGGCTCTGGAGCTAGGAGGAGGGCGATCAAGGGACTGCTGGCTGCAGATGAAGGCACGCTGTCTGACAAGCAGGTCTGCCCTGTCCAGATACTTAAGAGGGAAGGGGGTCCCAGGTCACTCAGGACACCTACCCGAGCAGATCCTAGAGAAGGCTGGAGGACTGGGGACCTTCGACTCACACACAAAAACACACTTTTCACAGCCCACACAGTTGTCCCCTTCGACAGAGTGTGAATGGCAGTCACAGGTCTACACGATGCCGCGCTGCACTCCCCGGCCTCCGGCTGAGCACAGGCCGTGCGCAGGCCAAGGAGAGCCGGGTTTGAGACCAGGGCTGGAGATGCGACGCGAAAAGTGAGAGGGACAAAATGGGTGAACCAGGCCCTGGCCCGCTTACTAAATTGTCCGTTTCCGGGTCGTCACAGAAGAAGGGCTTGCCCTCCTTCTCCTGCCTCCGCACGAAGTTCTCGATGTCCACGTCGAAGCTGGCGGAGGTCGTGCCCTCGGACCCCTGCGTGCACTGCTCACACTTCTCGAACAGCAAGGCCAGGAGCGGGAACAGCGGGTGTCTGCGGGAAAGAGGAAGGGATGCTCCCGTTCTCATGAGCACGTCTGGCCAGCACGTGCGTCCCTCTGGCTGCATATCACATGCCCATCTCGGCGACTGTTATCTTGTGGGGACCTGCAGACGCCACAGCCGCCCTCCCCGAGCCTGCCCGCCGGTGACCCAGCCACGTCGCCTGCTGCCCTACGTGCTTCCTGCCCAGGCCATCTGCGGCCTGGGAGCCGGCTCTCTCCACTCGGCCATGCTCCAAGGTGGACATGTCGCCAGCGGTCCTCTTATCCGCTACGTTCATGCAGTTTCGCACACACTGCTCTCCCCTCTGTGCCCTCACCAGTCTGGGGTACCCTGCGGACAGCTGTCTGCTGGCGCCTACCCCCCAGGTAGAAGCCAGCATTTCTTGCCACAGAAGCGTTTTTAATTAAGATATGGCCATGGTGCACTTCTGAGCTGTGACACGATCACAAGCACAGGGATGCGGGACGCTTGCATGGTGCCTCTGTCGCGTGTGCTTTGCTGTGGTGTCTGGAACCGACCTGACTGGATGACATGCAACTTTACATTTCCACGCACATTTACGGGGGCCCCTGTGAAGCCCAAGGCCCTGGCTTCTCAACCCCAAGGGGAGGCGCCTCAATAAGTAAAGGAAATGCTCCCCCTCCCTTCCTGTCGTCCCAACAGTGCTGCGTCCGCGGCAGGCTGGTGCCTTCCAGCTCTGAAGGGCGAACCCACATCCACAGTCTCACTGTAGGACCACATCGCACCAATTGTTTTTAAAAAAGCAATGACCACGTAAGACATTAAAAATTTACATTTAGAAGAATAACTCACTTTGAGTAAAGTTTTGTGTAAGATGTGAAATTAGGTTGAGAACATTTTTTCTGTTCAATTGTGCCAACACTTTTTGGAAAGTTTCTCCATTGAATTGTTTTGTAACTTTTACAAAGATGATATGAATATAACGTGTCTTTTCTGTCTTATCTATGTGACAATGTCCCCGTTGCTCTAACACAGGAGTAAATCTTTATCCCTCTCTCGCAGAGTTACTTGAGGTGTCTGGTCCTTTAGACACACCCCCTGCAGAATGAGCCTGTTTGCACACATGCACGGAAATTCCCTGCCAGGCCTCCACGGGACAGTGTCAACCATGGAGTAACTGGGGAGAGCAGCATGGCGCACGCAGCCAGAGCCAGGCCCCACCGCACCCCTCGGCTCCCACTGCTGGCGGCTCCGGCGCCACACAGCTTCCCAGATGGGCCTGCGCGCACTGCCAGCTGACACCTGAGTACTGGGACATGCTCTCCAGCGCCTGGCCCGGCGGTGCGCTGTGCTGAGAGGCCAGGCTGGCTTCTGTAGGTGCCCTGTGTCCTGTGCCTTGCCACAGGCACTGGTTTCTTTTTTGCAGACCTGGGGCTTTCCACGCCCCGCACATCGGCCCTGGCCCACCACCATGCAGGGCAGGGGCTGCTGCGAGGCCCTGCTCTCCAGAGTATGACCCTCAGCGCACGGCCCTGTCTTCCTCCCCAGCCCCTCCCTCCCTCCGCACAGGACTCTGCGCCCACTGCCCGCACCGCACCACCTGGCTACCTGTAAATGGCCTGCTTGTCTGCGTCCATGGGCGTCTGCGACCCCACGGGCGGGGGGCTCGTGGCCCCCACATCGGGCTCGGGGCAGTGGGGGTCTTGCTCCGTCTTTAGCTCTGTGACGACCTGCATCTGCAAGAGGACAGTCTGTTAGGGACCCCGAGGAGGGAGCCCAGCCCCGCGCTCAGACAGGAGCACCGTACCACCCAGGAGCCTGAACACATGTGGGTGGCACAGAAAGGCCGGCTTCTGTGTGCCTGCTGGGCAGCTCAGCCTCCACACGCGTCTCACTGGGGCGCTGAGGGCTCCCGGCTCCAGCTGTGACCTGCGAGCACAGCACCATCTGAGGAAGGGCAGACACTGTTCGGAGAGTCACCGCCAGCGCAGGAGGGAGCCCAGAGGGCAGTCCCACTCAAACTGCCTGAAGCTTGCTGTGTGCTTGTAACTGAGGCAGAAATATCCAGATTCTTAAATATCAAGCACCGGGGTGTGCTCTGGAGCCCGCGCGCCGGCCTCCAGGTGCAGGCCACACCACCATGCACCCCAAGGTGCTTGGGTCACAGCCCGGGGCTGGGGAAACCACCACGATGAACAATGAAATAGAATAAGTGCTTCTTCTTCATCCTCAAAAAATAAAAGAAGAAAGAAGAAAGAAGAAAGGAAGAAAATGGTTTACGAAAACCTCAACATGCTCCCGTCAATCAGTCACGCACGAGCGGGTGACTGGCTACTTCAGGCTGGGCCTTCGAGCTCAAGGACCGGTCGAGTGTGTCTGCCGTGAACTAAGCGCGCACTCAAGACAGGGTTCACGGGAGTTTCCCAAATCAGGGCAAGTGCTTGGCTTCTGCGGGTGCGACGTCTTCCCTGGCTGCACCTGCCTGCCTGAGGCTTGGGACCCAGGTCACAGTCACAGAAGGGGCCAGAGGGCACTAAGGAGGGACTGGGAGACGGGCTCCCACAGCCTGAAGGAACAGGGTGGCTGAGCTGCACCCAGGGAACTGAAGGGCGGGGTGGACTCCTGGAAGCGCCAGGCCCGGGGGACAGGGTCAGCTCGGAGAGAAGAGAGGCTGCGTCAGACGCAAACCCCCGGAAAGGTCGGGGGAGCCTGCTGAGGGCGCGGGTAGCGCCCCGGCTCGGCCTGAGGAGGGAGCAACCTGCGAAGCCCTCACAGAAAGGAGCTCCAGCCCCAGGTCCGGGGACGAGCCAGGCCTCTGCTGGGCACACAGACGGCCGTGATCCAGGTGTCCGAGCCAGGCTTCTGTCCTTCAGCTGCGCTTCCCCGCCCCAGTCCCTTGGGGTCCCAGAGCACAACACACTCAGCTTTAACTGAGCTTCTGGGAAAGCTGGCCTCCAGGACAGGAGCAGGCGGTCAGGGAGCCCCCACGTCGTCGGAGAGCAGCCTGGGCACCCCGTGAACAGGGCACACAGACCGTGGCACGCCACACAGCTGAGGTGCAGGGACAGGTCCCTCGGGGTGTGACATCTCCACAGTACTGCCCCGGGCACGCAGGCGTGGCAGGCCGACACGCACACGCCCTGGCTTGAGGGGAATCTGAGTAGGTCCCCGCTCGCCCCGGAGCCCCAGCGCACGACAGAGTCCTCACACTCAGTCCGAGCCCGCAGCCCTGGAGACACAGCACGTGTGGAGGGTGCGCTCGGCAGCGGTGACTGGACGGGGTGAGGCCGAGCACTCACCTGCTGCCCATCCTGGTAGCCGTCCAAGCTCAAGGTCTGCGCAGCAGCCATCATGGTGCCCGTGCAGCGGCAGAGAAGTCACATCATCTCGAAGCAAAAGTGAGTGGCGCCTGGGAACAAATCAGAACGCGCTGGTCAGTGACACGGGCTCCCGTCGCCCAGCACCCCGGCCGCCTGACTGTGAGCATGGCCTTGGCCCCTGGGCCCGCTCCTCAGGCACCCAGCAAATACCCATTGGGACGCGAGGGACGCTGCTCGGAACGAGGCTGCGAGGGGCCAGCGCACACTCAGGCCTCAAAGGGTAGGGCAGATGGGGCGCTCCTGATGGTGCGGGGACGCTGAGCCCAAGACTGATAAGCAGAAGGTGGGGGGCGCAGCCGTCATCCCCGACCGCCACTCAAAGTATGAACCAGCGTAAGTCGGCTCTCTGCTCAGTGACACGTGAGACCAAAACAACGCCCTGGGCCAGAGTGACGCCACATTAGGCAAGGGTGGGCGCCTGCTCACAGGACTAGTGAAAATGGGGGGACTCAGAGACGCAGGCAGGCTGGGCCAGTGCCACCAGGTCATGAGGTCAGGCAGACACCAGAGGGGACACTGCTCCAGGGGGGCAGATGCTGACGTCCACCCCTGGCTGCAGCAGGAGCAGCAGCACCTGGCCCTGACGTAGGCCCTGACCCGGCAGGGTCTGCTGGGAGCCTGCCTTCCACGGCGCGGCCCAGAGGCAGCGCTGGGACTGGACTCAGCACAGGCTCTCGCGGGCCCGGGAACATGCAGGGGCCGGCAGCCAACATGGAAAAGCAGGGGGCAGTGAGGCTGCCCTCTCTCCCTCAGCAGAGGCCTTCACATCCAAACAGTACCCTGGGCACAGGCGTGGGCTCCAGGGGCAGACGGGGAGGCCAAGAGCATTGGGCGGGGCGGGGGGAGTAGAGGGGTCAGGAGGTGATGGCTGGGCCAAGAGCCATTGAAGGTGCCTGGGTCACAGTGAGCAGGTGGAGGGAGCCAGGTGCTGGAGCAGAGTGGACAAGGAAGAGGGAGGAAAGAACCAGAAACAGGTCTCGGGAGCCGGCTGTCCGGGGTGGGGAACCAGGAAGGCCTGAGCAGAGGGCCCCTGGGCCTAGGAAAGTCACTGAGGGATAAGCGGGGCAGGGAGGGTCTGCGGCCCACCTGAGCAGCCGGCCGAGCAGGGCCACATGTCCCGACGGCCTGGGCGCTGGGAGCCGGCGCTGTGTCCTGGAGGAGAGAGCAGGGTGAGGCGCTTCCCAGCCACCTGAGGGGACCCGACACAGAGTGCGGCTGACACGCAGCAGTTAGCAGTGTGGACGGTCACCTCCACCCCGTCCCCACGATGGGTCCTGATCTGAAACAGGCTACCAGTGTACCTCAGGCGCGCGGGACAGCCATCGGGGAGGGCGGCCCTGAAGCCAGCACCGGGGTCCTGAAGAAGGGAGAGGGAGACATGGGACACGGACGGGGGTGGAGGTCGCTGCTGCTGGCCCAGGGACACCGGGCCCCGGGGAGCACGGCCACGGACGCCTTAACTTCAGACTTCGGGCCCCGGGCTGAGGGAGCACTGCTGGGGTTTCATCCGCCCGCTCCACGGGACAGCAGTCCAGCCACAGCGCAGTGAGGCCCCGGTGAGAGGAGGCGGGCCACGGGGCAGACCCCTGGGGCGGGAAGGGCGCAGGCGAGGAGCCAGGGGCACGAGGGCAGAAGCGGCGCTGTGTGCGGTGCGTCTGCGCAGCTGCGGGTGAGGAGGAGGCTGTCTCTGCAGGGACTCAGCGCTCCCCTGGGCAGGTGCCCTCAGGGACCGTCACCAGGCTGACGCTCTGCCCTGTCCCCAGTGTGGAGACAGCCCCACACGTCTGCGGCCAGGAGCCAGGCCGGGACCCCAACCCACACCACATCAAGTCCGTCCTCTCAGACTGGAACAGAGGCAGAGAGCGGGGTGGCGCTTCAGGAGACTGTGACGAACAGGGCTGGCAACGTGCCCTGGCGCGGTCTCTAACTCAGTCCGATGCCGGCCTGTGGCTAGGCTGCCCGGCCGGCCTCACCAGACCCCGCACCAGCAGGCTGCACCCGGCGGCCCCTCCCAGCTCCATGTCAAAGCGGAGGCTCAGGCCCCAGCCCGGCCACCCCGCTCAACACGGCCTTCCCTGCACGCAGCCAGCTCGTGAGCACAAGCCTGCTTCTCCAGGGTCTTCCCTGGGGCTCGGCCCCACACAGCCGGCACCACCCTGGTGCCTCCCCACGTCCAGGTCGAGGCTGCCTGTGCTGTGGATCCTCCCCACCTGCCCTGCGTGACCTCGCAGCGCACGGCCTGGAGCAGAGAGAGTGAGTCAGCGCGTGCACAGCATCGCAGGCTGTCTGAGACCACCAAGGATGCAAAAGGAAATATTCCAGGAAACGTTCATCAAGAGAAGTCAAGTCCGGAAAAGCGCACGTGCCATCTGTGGATGAGCCCGGCCCGCCTGCCCGGCAGCCACCTCTTCTAGGCCGGGGCCCGCAGTCAGCCCCGCCTGGCAGGGGCGGCCGCAGCGTGGACAGCAGGCGGCATCCACCGCCTCGCTCGTGGTGTCAAAGACCACGGTCCACGTGGCCGGCAGCGCTCCCAGCCAGTGTGCGGAGCAAGGCCACAGCGCGGACATCCGGAAGGCACCGATGAAGAAGGCTGCACGGCCTGGCCACCTGGGAGACAGCCTCTGGGCCCACTGGCGGCTCTCCCAGCAAACCCCACCACAGGACACAGGGTCAGCAGATGGCCTGGGAAGGAAGGTGGGTCTGACTCCCCATCCTACCCCTAGACACGTGACCTGCTCCCCCAGTGACCTGCTCCCCTGAAGGGACACGGCACCGCTGCCCTCCCCTCAGAGTCGTCCCATGGTGAGCTCTGCCACCCGTGCTGCGGGGCCTGGGGCCGGGGCTGGCCGTTCCAGTGACCTCCCGCCACCACTCCTCTCTAGTCCAGAACAGGAGCAGGCAGACACCGGCCCCGACACGCCGACGGCAGGGCCCCACGTACACACGTGCGGCACGCGTGCGAAGGCGACGCGGTCTCCCGGCGCCATCCGGAAGCGCCCCGAGCACTGAGCACCCATGCCATGACTGATAAAGCAAGAAGCCCACGCTCCTTCGAGAAACGCCAGCTCTGGCTGCGGAAGTGGGCCGGGCAGGAACGGACGAGCTGGAAGCTGGGCTCAGGACCCGGGGGTTTGTCGGAGGTCGACCTTTCACCGGCCAGTGTGGGGCAGTGTGAGCTGTCACCGGTAAAGAAAGAAGCCCCGAGCCCACACTGTTCAAATCATGAAAGAGCGCACAAGGGGCAGGCAGCTCCCAGGCGGTGGGAAGGCCAGGATGCAGGCTCCAGCAGAAGTCTCAGCGCGCCGAGTGGGGCCTCCGGCAGGCGCCGCAAGAGGCCACGGCACTGAGGGCAGCCGGGCTCATGGGGAGACCGAGACCAGGGGACGTCAGGAAGAGACAAGGGCTGCCATGGGCCTCCCCAGTCACAGGGGATGGCGCCTCTGGGGAGTGCTGCAGAAGCCTGGTGCACCCACAAACCCGGACTGAGGGGGCCCCCCAGCATGACTGGCTCACGCGACCAGGGCAGTGATATCGCAAGGGAGGCCAGGCTGCAGAGCTCCGAGTGAGATGACCAGCGACGTCTCCGGAGAGCAGGCAGCTCGTGGCAGCGCCGCTCTGCCATCTGGACACGGGACTGGCTCATGCAGACAAGGCCTGTGTTCTGCCCCCCCGCCCGCCTGCCCGCGTGTTCACGTGGCGGGGACACGCATGCAGGCACACGTGGCAGGGCAGCAGCGTGACGGCGGTCTGGTGAAAGGGGACATCGGAGGGTACCGTGAAGAGCACGCGCAGGAGCTGGCAGACAGCAGTGTCACTTGGTGCTGCAACAATGCTCCGTGCTCTGGGACCACCTGGCCGAGGGGCACGGGCACGGGCACGGGGCTGGCTGGCCACGCCGCTCATGCCTGCAATGGGCACCGAGGACACACATACAGAGCTCGCTCAGAACCAGCGCCCCCAGCTTGCTGCAGGGTGCCCGAGCCAGAGCTGGGCAAGGCAGGACCGTGCCTGAAATGCAGCTTTGCCATCCTCGCCATCCAAGCTGTGTAACGTCACATGTGAGCTAAGTCGTGCTCTCCCAACAGAGCTCTTCTAGAAACAACTGACGACGTGACTGCCGAGTACTAAGTCGGCAGGGTGTCCGGTGGCCAGCTGTCCTTGCGGGCCGGGGCACCAGGTGGCAGGGCTGACGGCGTGCGCACCGTCCAAGTCCTGCCCCAGCTCCTCGAAGCACCGGGTGCTGGAAGCACCTGGCCCCCGAGCAGGCGCCCGCAGTGCTCTTGGGGTCTCCTGGCCTCTGTCAGCTGCCCAGGGACCTGGCTGGCCCAGGACAGAATGAGTGACGAAGGAAGCTCTCCAGAACTGGGAACGACGCTCACCTGCCCACAGGAGAAGGGTCGGCCGCTCATCTTTATCCGACTGTGTGCGGCATTCCGGAAGCCAAAGCTGCTGGGACACGGGGACGCCGTCCCTCCCTTTGTCCCACTGCACAGAGATGGCCTCTGTGACGCTCAAGCTCGGGCAGTGGTGTCTTCGCAGCGTCACACAGGATCAAACACCCAAGTCGGCCAACTGCTAACCCAACGTCCGTGGGACAGCAGACCACCTAAGGGCAGGACAGTCATTCGGTCACTTACTTCCACAAGTCTCATGCCAAAGGACAGGCCACTCCTGACATGGTCACAGTGCTCTTCTTAGTGTGCAGAAATAGTAAAACACACTAGTGATGAAAGAAACCCAGGCGTCACCCGCCCGGCCCTGGTCTGGGGAGCGCTGGGCGACCGCAGGCACCGCGAGCTGGGCCGTCTCCCTCCCCGAACCGCTACCCCCCGCGCGAACCAGCGCGGCTCCCTTGATGGCAGGCAGGACATGGGTGACGGGCCAAGCCCGAGAGGTTGCACTTCACTGTGAGACTAGACGAGCCCGGGCGCTTTCAGAAAAGGGAAAGAATAACCGGATTGGCTCAGTCCCAGCAGTGATCTGTCCCGAGATGATGCGGGTGTGGCCCAGGGGCAGGCGGGCTCCCCTTCCCCCCTGCAGGGCACGCGGCCTCCTGATAGGCCTCCTTACTGCCCTAGGAGTATGTTTAGCCCCAGTTTTAGATTTTACTCTGTATTTGCTTCATTATGTATTTTACATTTTAGGCATCTGTAATATTCAAGAAAATTTGGCAAAATAATTTTAGGTATTAGCCTTGATTCCAATGCAAAATGTATCCTGTTACTATTTTAGGCCTGGTGTCTCTTTCAGTGGAAAGGTATTGGAAGTCAAGAGCCTGAACATTCTTGGAGCACGTGCGCAGTCTGACACGCACCGCTCCGGGTCCCGACGGCGCAGAGACACCGGTGGGCAGGCGGGAAGGGTGACACCGCGAGAGGCACGGAGCATGAGCGTAAGTCACTGAAGCAGACATTTGCAGTGCTTCACGAGAAATTAAACCTACTAAACATAAAACTACGGTTCAACGTGTCAGCAAGAATCAGTATAACTACACTGATGATTCGAGATGGTATACTCAGCGATCAGCTTAAGTTGCACAAAGGTAATCTACAGCGGTTAAAATTCACCGAATTTATAAAAAATACTGAAATGTCTAAATTCAACATAAAAATGTAAAGAAAAAGAACTGTAATTTTTAGCCCTAACAAATGCTGACTTAAAAATAACCTCAAAGCTCTCCTGTGCACCCAAGTCCCTCTGCAGAGGGCACTGCAGGAACCGTGCTGGAGGCGCCTTCCCACACTCACCGGCAGGCAGGGGGAACACCGGCGCCCAGGGCGCGGGGCCCGCCACCGGCCACTGCAGCTGGAGAGGCCGCCGCCGACCAGCTGCACAGGGAGGAGACACTGAAGGCCGACCGCCCGTCCAGAAGCCGGCTCGCCCACCTCGGGTCAAGTCTGGAGGCCTCCCAGGGTCTCCTGTGTGTGCAGGCGGCTCACTCCTGCACGCTGCAGTCTTACGACTGTCAAAGCTAGCAGCACCCTTGGGCTCTGACAGTCGGGGGAGAGGCTGTGGTTTTTCTTAGTAGATATAAACCATGCAGAGGCGACCCCCATCGAGACTATTATTTTTAAAACCTCAAAAACCTCTCCTAAAATTTGCATTGGTAAGAACAAAGGTCCATGGATGGCTAAATTACCCTTAAAAGATGCAAGAAATAGCACATATTACAGTATCTTACAAGGCCACAATAACAGCTGAAAAGTGGGCGACAGCACAGGGACAGGAAGCAGCCGTGGGACAAAAGAGGGGGATGCCACAAAGACCCAGGGTGCCACGGCAGTCCTTGTCCATTCACCATGGAGCATCATCTTTCAGTCAACTGGGCTTGCAGAAAAGGTCGCCTGGCTGAAAAGGGGGTGTGATGTCCCAGCACGCCCCAGGACCTTTCTCCCAAAGCCCTCTCCCCCTCAACCCCCCGCCCCGCCCCGCCCCAGCACCCACCCTGCCCCAGCACCCAGCCTCCACACCAAGGCAGCCACGCTGGAGTTTGTGCTGCCCGCCTTCCCATCACCGGGAGGAAGGCTGCTTTTATTTATCTATTTTAAAGGAAGGGTGCAGGCAGGAATGAAGGTGAGGAGGCAGGCAGAGAGAGAAGCATTTTTATTCACTTGCTCATCATCCTGGTCATTTCTCCAGGTCCTGGGATGTTTGGGGACTGCACTCGGTCGGAGGTGGCAGACCCAACCGCTACTCCACCGGAACATGTTATGGGAGGCTGTTTTCAATACGTTATGATCTCATGGGTCTGACAGTTTTAAATTTTTAAGTCAGCCGCTTATGTACGTGCGGTTTCGCGCGTCTCTTCCTTGATGCCCGAAATCGCGAAGGTCTTGCAGTCCCAGGGAAATACTTGTGGTCAGTTTGCTTAGCTCTGCTGGACACGCTGTGGGCTGAGAATCTGGTCTGCGGGGCGTACCTGCAGAAACCTGGGTTTTCCTTTGGAACCTAGCACATGGTCAGCTCTTGGGAAAAGTTCTGTGGGACTGAAATCCAGAACTTCCATCTGGTGGGCAGCCCCTCTCCTCATCTACCAGCAAATCTGAAATCCTTTACGCCCGGGCTCCAACGCAGGGGGCCGCTGGCTCGCAGGGCACGAGTGCTGTCTGGAAGCCTTTCGTGACCAGAAGGGAAGCCGCTGCATCCGCTGAGCCGACGGACAACCAGTACCCGCAGTGCCCGCGCCGGCTCTGCCGCTGGCCCTGCAGGTCAGGCTGTCCTGTCTGCTGTGCTGGACCCCTGGTGGGCTCCCTGCTGAGCACAGCTGTGGACGTCTCCCACTGGCCTCGGGTCCCTATTCCTCCGCGTATTGCTAAGTTAGCTTTGTTGCTGCTGCTACTGGGTCAGCGTGCGAGTCAGCGACCAGAAGCAGCCAGTGCGGCTCAGCTGGGCCTGACAGGGCTGGAACCAAGCTCCCAGCCCCTCTGCCACTTTCTCGAGCCGGTTTATGTGCTTCACTAAGACACAGCACCGACGTGATTTCCCGTCCCTACCCAAGCTAGTCCCCCTGCCTGGAGAGCCTCAGCTGCTGCGGTCAGCGTGCGCACGTGACCTGGGCTTGCTCGTGCCGCTTGATGTTCGTCGCCTGTCTTCAACACACCAAGCAAGCATCCCATCTCAGCTCCCTGTTGCGTGCAGTGACTTTTAAAACACGAGAAAGTAAAATGTATAAAAATGGGTGGGCTTTAAGTTTAAGGAGCCCAGCTGCATTCTCAGGGTGCGCTGCACCTCTGTGAAGTTGAAACACGCAGCATTTACACGAACTAGAGGGACGTCAACCCGCTGGGCCCAGCCTGGGCCACCCAGGGAGTGTGCCCCAACCAAGGGCTCCCCTTGCTTGCCTGGTGGCATCAAGTGCTCTGGGCATCAAGTGCTCTGGGCAAGCCCACCATTATGCTCCATCAGCAGCGCAGCCACGCCCAGCGCCACTGAGAATGCAAAGCCGGGGCCAGAGCCTGGGGTACAGGTTCAGGGCAGGCGCCCATGAGCCCCACAGGCACTGCGGAGCCCAGTCCCTGTCCGAGGGTCCTGCTCTCACAGATGATGGGTGTCCCCACAGATCAAGCTCAAGTCCCCTGAGGAAGGATGCCCACCTCTTCCCCGAAGTTGTGCTATTCGACGCCATTTACACCCCCATCTGTTTCGGGGCCAGAGCGCACCAGCACCTTTTCTGCGTGAGGCATGTGGCCAGTGGAAGCACCTGCCCCTGCGTCAGACCCACGCCGAGGGGCTGGCACGCAATCCCGGCAGACAGCCCCGCTCTCACACCACCTTCCCACGGGCTTGTACCTGGTCCGGGAGGAATGCATGAGGCAGGCACAGCTGTGTGACCCGAGACGTGCACATGGCTGTCCTGCCCACAGCCTTCTTGCTCAGCAGCTCCTCTTGGCAACGGCGCTGCGTGGGTGCCTGGGTTGGGGCTGTGCACCCGAAGAGAGGGCCGACCCAACGTCTCAGCAGATGCACTGGCCAGGACCAGGTTGCCTCAAGGACAGGCCTCGGGCGCCGGGGCCACAGCCCTTAAGTTGCCAACTCCCGGCCTAAAGCGTTGCTGTCCCAAGACATGCCAGGGTCCACCCAGTCCTTCCCCTAGCCCAGCCACGTGTGGCCGGGTCCACTGCACCCAGCAGGTGCTGACGGGCAGCAGCACACCCGCGCCAGGTGCCTCCGGCCCTCAGACCAGACTGCCCACCAGTGCCCCCAGCAACCCCGCCAGAGCAGAACGACGGGCCGGCAGAGGCAGGAGGCACGGCACACTGTGTCTCTGGGGACCAGTGGTCCCCCCAACGTCTGACAGATGACCCTTCCTTTAACAATAAAGCAAAGAGCACTGGACTCCCAGAAAACTGTCAAAGCTGCGCGTTCGGAAAAAAGGTCTCTGTCCGAGCTGCCTCCCGGGACAAGTGCACACCCCCAAGCCAGGTGGCTCTGCCGTGCCACCACCTCTTCTGCTTACAGCCCTCCCGGGAAGGGCTCGCCAGGAGCTCACTCTGAGACATGTCAGGAAAGCACTGTGTTCTTCAAGGTGAGGGAGGTGCCAGTGAAGTTTAAAACACGTCCATCATGATGACGCACGTTCATCAAAGACCCTGTGCAGTCCAGTCCTGGACACGGAAACCTCCAGAGCACTTCAGAGGACCTGAGCCGGGGTCTGCTACGGCCCGAACTGAATTCCCTGTCACCCTTGTTTCTGGTGGGCATGGCCACCAGCATCATTCAAAGCCAGCTTCCCAAACTGTAGGGCACACTTCTTCCCGAGAAGGCCCGGCCCCGTGGGAGGGCCCCGCGAGCAGGCATGCCCCCGCGAGCAGGCGTGCCCCCGCGAGCAGGCGTGCCCCCGCGAGCAGGCGTGCCCCCGCGAGCCTGGGCTCCACAGCGCTGTTCTAGAGCCGTCCTTAGTCAGTGGGGATCGGTCCCAGAACACTAGGCGGTCGCATCTGGGGACATTTCCACGCGTCACAACCAGGTAGGGGTGCCCTGGCCTCTCGCGGGCAGGGACGTGGGGCCACTAGCATCCCAGTGCACAGGTCGTCGCAGCGTGCGGAAACGGCCAGGTGCCAGCAGGGCCGGCAGAGGGCTGCCCCCGAGGGCCCGAGCTCTCTGCTAGAACGACTGCTTGTTGAAAGCATGCACGGGCAGGACGGAACTCAGAAGAACGCGAGGCAGAACATCTAATTTCAAACGCAGGAAATGCACACCTCGATAAACGTCTCAGTAACGGTAACACACGCCGAGAGCTCACCAAGCTGTCACCAAGGCACAGAGCTTGCAGAAGTCTGCTCCGTTTGTTCTGGAAACAATCACAGCACCTAACAAGTCAGAGTCCCTTCTGAACGACCCAAACCCGCGGAAGGAGGCAGGGGCTGTGCAGATGGCAGGACCCCTCCCTAGGAACACTGGGAGATCAGTCCCTGGGGGCGCTCAGTCGCTCTCAGGCAGGCACTGGGCAATGGGAAGGGGTGAGGTGGGGAGAGCTGGGCCCAGACTGTGGTGACGAGGGGTGTCCATTGACGGGGTACAGAGCGGAGCCTGCAGGGGCAGCAGACTGCCTGAGAGAGGATGACCAGGAAGCTGGTGGCAGCCAGGTCCTGCCAGGGCCCAAACGCCACCCCACTGGCTCCAAGTTCCAGAGCCCACTCTATTCCTGTTTTCCCTATTCCTGGTGACCCTGAACCCTAGGACTTGAAGCCAGCCTGCACACTGCCATCTGGGGCCTGACAGCAATGGCTGAGCTTTTCAGGTCAGAGACATGGCAGACAGTAAGCACAGTGTGGGCCCGGGAGGGCAGAAGCACCCCGGGCACTGAGAGCCACCAACGTGGGGCAGGCCTGGTGACCACACCTGTCATATCCTGAGACAATAGTGTGTACTGACTCACACTCAGTGGACCCAGCAGTGCTCCAGTTTGGACAGACAGCAGCTTTCCTCGATGAGACCTAGGAAGCTCTGGGCCCACCCTGACCCCAGGCACAACTTCCCAGGGAGAGTCAGCGACCTTGACCTTGACCTCATGGAAGCAAGCAGTGATCAGCAGCCCAGCCCAGCCCAGCTCGTACCTGACCTGTCTCACAAGATCTGAAACGCAGCTCTCTGCCTCCTTTGCCCACTCTCCCAGGCTCAGTGTCCCCACATCAGGGGCTGCAGCCCTTCCCCAGCACAACCTCACCCCAGGAGACTGCCTGGCTCCAGCTGAGCTCCCTCACTGCCCTCAGTACCCTCAGCATGCTCCTCTGAGGAAGGGGCCAGGGCACACGCATATCCCTACTAGTGAGAGGGCTGACAGAAAGTGGACTCCCAGCACACAGCGTCTCACCTTGGAACCTGTGAACCGGAACGAGAAAAGTATCAGCTCTGCATTTGCCATGACCTCTGCTAAAGTCTGGCACTCATGCAGTCAGGAGGCTAAAACTCTGGAGTTTTAGCAGGACCTGTGACTTTACCAACAGAAACCAGGTCTTTTCACAAAGCACTAGACTGGCTGCGGACATCTCAACAATGAGGCTCATCACCTCTCTCAAAGAAAAAAACACGCCAGAGAGCTAATAAAAGGCCCTTATCACCACTTGATTCAATACTCTGGCAAGTGTGATGTCAGTATAATGGTTTCTCTTCTAGACCCTGACTTTCATCTTTACTTAGGAGTCCAGAGGCCAGCCAGGTGGGGCAGGAAAGGTTGAGGTCCCCTCCCACACTCAGTTCCAGGATGTCTGTTCAACAGTTTCAAATAGTTTTAACAGTCGCAACAAAAGGGCAAGTTACAAAGAGAAAGTTACTATTCAAATGCAGCACCTTTCCAGATTTCTGCTATTCATAGGCAGGACTGAAAGTCACAAAATACTTGAAAGGGAATTGTAAATATATGTAAATTAGAGAAGTGGACTGAGCAGAACTGAGAGGGCTCAGTATCATTAACCAGCTGCTGGGGGCGTCTTGTCCTGGTTCACGCGTGAGGGAGGAGGCGTCTCTCCACGGCCACCGCGGTATCACCCAAAGGTGCAGGTCAGACTCACTCCAGCATTTTCTCTAGATGCGCCACTGGGCTCACCCTGACAAAGAGGGGAAGTAATGTTCCTCCATCGGCCAATCTGTGTCTCTACACAGAATTGTGTTTCACCAACACCACACCCGCACTTTTATCTCAGGTCTTCCTTACAGCTCCGAGAATGTGCTGTATTTTACCCTTTATAAAGGTACCCATAAAACGCTTTCTTTTTCAATGTCAGAAAAAATCAAAACGACACCCAATTAAAGATGAGGGTTTCGTTCACCCTAAAGTGGAAAAACTACCTACTTTCTAAAGACGTCAGTTGCTTTTATTAAGAAACTTAATTTTTACAACCTAACTTAATAAATCATCGCCGGATATATTCCGGACAGTTGCACGATTAGGTCCTGCACAGGTTCCCCCCAGCCGCTTCGCCCTCACCTGTCGGGGCCCTCACCGACACACCTGTCGGGCTCCCAGCCCAGCGGGACATTCTAGGACTTCCTCCAGGAGCGGAGCGCCACAGGAGGCCCTAAGGGTTCAGTCTCGGACCTCTGACGCTTCAAGAGCCACTGGGACAAAATAAAACGCAATGTTTTCCCATTTTTCTTAGGTGACTCACGACTTCTTCCTAAAGGACCGTGAAATTCCCGCGCCCGGCCGCACCACGCAACACCTCCAGTCATCTACCCCCGCTCAGTTTATTATTAGCCATTTGCAAGTGACCGCGGAAAAGCTGGAAGGCGAGCACTCCCGGGGGACCCGGCAAGGCCAGCGGGACCTTCACGGCACCCGCGCGCCGCCGGCCCGCCCTCGCGCGCCCCCTCGGCTGCCCCCGCCCGCGCGCCCCCGCCCGGCACGCCCGCGCGCGCCCCCTTAGCGGCCCCCGCCCCGCCCCGCGCGCGCGCGCCCCACCCCCGCGCGCGCGCCCCTCAGGGGCCTCCCTCCGCCCGCGCGCCCCCGCCCGCGCGCCCCCAGCAGGCAGGGCGCGCGCGCCTCGCGGACGGTTAGGCGCGCGCCTCGCAGCGGGCCCCGCGCGGCGGCGGCGGCGGCGGCGGCGGCGGCGGCGCCTTCCAGAAATTTCCGAGCCCCCAAACCCGCACAGAAAACAAGCGGCGCGCGCTCCCGTGCCCGCCCGCCGCCGCGCCCCTCCCCCGCCGCGCTCCCTCCCCTCCCCCGCCGCGCCCCCGCCCCCGGCCCGGGCGGCCGTCCGGCGCGGCCCTCCCTCGCGGCGGCTGCGGCCCGCGGAGCCCGGGCGGCGGCGCGGCGGCGGGGCGGCGGGCCGGCGTGATTGATAGGGATGGGGCGGCGGAGCGGCGGCGGCGGCGGCGGCGGAGCGCTTGAGTGACAGCTTACCTGGGTGCCAATCTTCATCACACTGACAAGCGGCTGCAGCAATCGGGACCCGCAGTGCCGCGCCCGCGTCCAACCGTCACGCCGACGCCGGGCCACGCGACACAGCCTCGCTCAATGGGAGCAGGGCGACGCCGACGCGCGCCGCATCAATATTCCCCTCGGGGGCGGGGCCTGCGGCGGCCTGGCCACGCCCCGCCTCTGCGCGGCAGCGGCGCGGGGCGGGGCCTGCGCGGGGGCGGAGCGAGAGGCCCCTCCCCGCCGGCCGCGCCGCGGCGCAGGGCCCCGCCCGGTCTCCCGCCTCCCTCCGGAGCCAGGGGCGTGGCCTGGGCGCGCCCCGCCCCCTCCGTTCGCGGCTCTGCTGCCGGGAGGGCGGAGGAGCCGGAGCTGGTGGGCGAAACCATCGCCGCGGTCTGGCGGGGAGGGCCGGCGGGATCGTCGAGCGGGGCTGCCGCTTCTCTCCCGCGCCCTGCGGCTAGGAGGCCCTGCTTCCCCGGGCTACCCGCGGAGACCCGGTCGCGCGAGTTCAATTCCACTCCCCACCCTGTGCGGCGCCCCCTTGTATGCAGGCCCGCGGCAGCCCTGGCCTTCTTCCCCGGGTCGCGGGCCGGGCAGCACAGTTGGCGCGCCTGTACGCCCCAAACCCCCGCGGCTGGGTGCTCGGCGACCCGGCCTGACCCTGGGCGCCGGCTGTCCCTGCTGCGGGCTCGCCTCTGGTCCTGCGCCCTGCCTTCCGCACACCTGTCACGGCAGGTGACCTTTGAGGCCCTATCTGCAGGTGAAGCGGCCTCCCTCACGGACGGAAAGTGCACTGCAAGGTGGGCTTTCAGAGACTGTTGCAGCCCACCCATGGTTCCAGCCGGTGACCTTGCCCTCCAGGAGGTTAGAAGGCGTCACTTTTCCAGGCACAGAGGCCTGGGGTTGGTGGAAGGGCTGATGCTTTCGCAAAGGCTGCTGGCACTGGCCGCTCCCGGGGCTCCACGGCCGGAAAGCAGCAGACAGGGCAGGACTTGGCCGCAGGGCTTCTGGGGCGGTGCATCCGTGAACAGGTGGGAGGACGTTCTTCCTAAGTCTCCAGGCTGCTCGAGCTTTGCGAAGCCACAGATGAGGCTTCGTGGGCCTGCAGAGGAAGGGGGTCTGTGAGCCCCCGGTCTGCGTGAAAATGGGGGAGCCCCAAATCTCAGTGATCCAGACTGACACATGGCTCAGGGCCCAGTGCAAAGTGGAAACGGCAGTTCAAAGGTTATCAGGAATTTCAAGAAGTTTGAGCCAGCCTTAAACCTAGCACGGGCCTTTCTCAGTCCGGCCACGTGGCTTCACTGCTCACATGCCTGTCCTGAAGCGCCCCGATCAAGCGCCCCGGTCTGCCCTCCTCACCCTGCACTGCCCTGTCCATCTCATACCTGCCCTCCTCACCCTGCACTGCCCTCAGCCCTGCCCTGGCTTGCTTTCCTCACTCTGCCCTGCCTGTCCTAACCCTGTACTGCCCTGCCCTCCTCTGCTTGCCCTCACCCTGTACTGCCCTGCCCATCCCATACCTACCCTCCTCACCCCTGCCCTGCCTGCCTGCTCACCGTCATGCTGCTGCACCTCTCCTTTAATTAATAAAATGATAAACCAATACTACTGTCAACTAAAGATATGTCAGAAAAAAGAAAATAAAGGAAACTACACCAGATCATCACTCCATCCCGCTTCCGAGAGCCCCCCCCTTCCAGAGTAATGCGAGTCCTTGCACCGGGCTCTGCTCGCTCTCCTCCCCTGGCACCCCTGCCCTCAGCACCCGCCACCCTCCCCTCAACCTCTGGTGCTGTTCTTTGGCTCCTACCTGCTGCTCCATCACCCTGCTGGGATTAAGCCTGGGGGCTTTGCACTGACTGTCCCTGCCTGACACTCTTCCCAAGGGGTCTGCCGGGCCTCCCCGACCCAGACATCTTTCTCGAAGTCACGTCTGCAGGAGGGTGTTAGCTCGCACACACCTACACTCCCTTCCGCCTCCCCCCTGCTCTGACCCTGGCGCGTGTGTGGGACAGCAAACAGCCAGCTCGTGACTGTGCAGCCACGGAACTCGCCGTCGCATCTACGGTCAGTGTGTGCTGCCCGCGCACACACACACGTGCGCTGCTCTTCAGGCTCCAGAGCAGCAAAACTTTCGTTCTGTTTCGCTCACTGATGCATGTCGAGCACTTGGCAAATAAATATTTATTGGATGCATGAATAAATATTTCTGAGACATGGCTCTCTTTTAAGAGTGGAAAGAAAGGAGGGAGGAGAAGAGAAAGCACTTATGTTTATGTGTTTGCTCATGGTTGTCCCCGCCAGCTCCGGGTCGCAAACATGAGTCCATGGTCCCCGCCCTGGCTGCTGGGGCAGCACCGAGCCACCTGGGCGCACCTGAGACATGGTTGTCTATTGCATCATCACACACTAACAGAAACTTAAGTCGCTGAAAACAGCAGACGCGCGTGATCTCACGGTCTCTGGAGGCCAGGAATTCAGGGTGATCGTGGTTCTCCCATGGCTGTCAGCAGGGCTGTCTTCTCATCTGGATCCAGCTCCGGCTCATGGGACTATTGGCAGGACCCTGTCCCTTGTGGCCAGGTGGACAGAGAGCCTCAGCCCCTCGAGGGCTGGGCTGTTAGCGGGGGACGGGGGCGGGGCACCTTCTTCCCACTGGGCCCCTCAGTCCAGGGCCTCCTCATGGCACGGCCTCAGGGCCAGAGTCAGAATGTGGAACCAGGAGTGGCAGCTGTGTCCTTTGTTGTAGGTCCTGCTCAAGGAGAGGGGCTCACAGGGCCACAGGGAGAGGAGACTTCCAGGAGAGGAGTTGGGGTCTGTCTCAGTCTGTGCGCATGTGCATTTTCTGTCTCTCAAATGATAGCTGTGGCTTACGGTCATGGTCACGGTCACCGTCCTGGATGTGAAGACTGGCTGTGCCATTCCTCTGTGAATCTGAACGAGGCCATTCGGGCACCCTCAGACGCAGTCCTTTGTCATGGGGGGCAGCGGGGGCGGGAGCGTGTCCCTCCTGGGCTGTGATGGGAAGCCCCAAACCCACAGGGCGGCAAGAGAGCTGGGGAGCTTGGCGCCTGCACTGAACCTCGGTTTTCTCCAGGGAACGAGCCAACGAGACAGCCCTGACAGTGCAGGGTGGGAGTCACCACCCAGGGGCACGGCCCCCCAGGGCCCAGCGCCAGGTGCGGGAAATGGCAGCCCTGGCAGACATGGGGCTTTTCCAAGGTTAGGAAGACCCAGTTTGAGTGTCGCCCAGAGAGACTGAGTCACGTGCTCACCACCAGCACATGTCCGGCCTCCCATTGACCTCAGTGGCCGGGGAAGCCGGGAGGTGTAACAACACGGCCAAAGGGAACAGAGGAAGAGCGGACTCTTGCGGGATCAGGGATATTGGAATGAACTTGCAGACAGCGCAGAACTGACTTCAGGACAGCTCCCTCCAACACACAGTTCCTTTTTGCTCCAAAACGAGAAGAAAGGGAGGCTGAGGTGCTTTAAGGGAGGAAGGGAGAGGAGGGAGCAGCAGCTTTACCCACTTAGTGGTCACATCCGTCTTTCATCCCAGCCCCGGGTCTCGAAGCAAGCCCTTGGCCTGCACACCCTCGTCTCGGTCGCCTGAGCCACAAGGCACAGCCATTCTTTCTTTTTTTTTGGTAAAAGAAGTTTACTGATGATACATGTAATTTATTCCCAATATTCAATGTCACAGTCTTTTTATTTTTAAGGAAAGTTGCGGCAGGAATGAAGGCGAGTAGGCAGGAAGGCAGAGAAAAGAAAAAGAAGCACTTTTTTTATTCAGTTGTTCATCGTGGTTGTCCCCACGATGGGACACAAACCCGGGTCCTTGGGATGTACATGGACGGCGCTCAGCCAGAGGGAGCGGACCCAACTGCTACTCCACCCGGGCGCATCTTATGTTCTTATCTTTGGGGTCTTTCAGAGCGCAGGCCCCTCGTAGGTAACTGGCATAAACCCCATTGCATGAGCTCTGAGCGTGAGCTTTGTGAGGTCTTTGTTTCTCCCACAAAGGCCGTGTGCTCCTCCAGCAGCCACCGGCAGGGAGGAAACGGGCTGCAGCTGTCACTCGTCAGCATCTGTGCGTTGCCACACGAGACGCGTTGAGAGGCTCCTGCCAGGGTCTTCCAAGGGAGCAAACCGTGTCCCCCACCCGGTCCCATCCCTGACTCAGGACTGCCGCCCGCTTCTCCCCCAGGCTCTGCAGAAGGTACCCGTGTGCGCGCGGTCCCCGCCTTGCCTCCCTCCGCGACCACTTCCGCGCACACAGGCACAGCCGCCTCGCAGCCTGGGATGTCAGCCGACTCCCGGCACCCCTGGGAGGTGCTGGTCCTCTTTTTGCCTCTCCTGGACTCCCCGCACAGGCGGGTCGCTCTGCCACAGCCCACTAGCCCAGCAGCTCAAGCGGCAGCGACAATTTTCTTGCCGTTTGCAAGCCAGACGTCCGGATGCAAGGTGTCAGTAGCAGGGGCTCCTGACGTGCGTGTCCACTCGGGGTGTGGCCTGCAGCGTGAGGGGCGGCCCGGTCCTGGCTCCCCAAAGACGACAGTGCCGCAGACCCCACGGAGCGGAAGGCGCCTCCTGGCTGTCCTGACTCACCCAGCATAACGCTTCCAGTGAAAAAGCTTTTGTTGAGCCGCCTGCCTGGACAGCTGTGGCCGGTGCTTTTCTCTGCCTCACCCTTCCCACGACAGCAGGTTTTCTTGCTCTCAGCCCAAAATGCGGAGACAACAGCCTGAGCCTGGACACAAGCCTGTGCTGCTCCCCAGGAAAGCGGGGGTTCATTTGGGACTGTCCCGCACAGGCGTCCCCAGGTCACCAGGCCGCAGGCAGAGCCATTTCTCAGCCCAGCCTTTCCACAAGCCTTAACGTTGTCCAGTCTCCAAATGAGAGGCACGGTCAGGGTGAGTCCTGGCAGAGGAGCGGTTTGTTCGGTCCCTGTACAGTCCACACACATCCCAAGGACCTGGGTTCACATCCTGGGACTGGAGGGAACAACTAAGATGAATGGCAAAATAAATAAAATGTTTCTTCCTCCTGTCTCTTCCTGCCTGCACTTTCCTTAAAATAAAAATTAAAAAATATATATATATATATATATAAAACAAGGCACGTCCTAGTGCAGCAGTGGTTAGGTCAATCGCCTCTGAAGGAGCACAGGCCACATACCCCTGGGTTTGAGTCCCAGGTCCAGGGGGAGACAATCAGTGTGAACAACTAAATAAAATTCATAAGAGTGCTTCTTCCTCCTCTCTCTTCCTGCCCGCCTGCTCGCCTTCATTCCTGCCACACCGTTCCTTTAACAACAAACAATAAAATAGGTGAAACATAGACGCACTGTCTGCTGCTTCTGGGAAGAACCGGCTGCTCGTGGCGTTGCAGAATGAACAACAGGGCCGAGCTCCCTGTCCTGCACGCGGTCCTCTGTGCGGCCTGGGAACGGGAGCAGAGCCCACGTCTGTGTGACGCCTCCAACGCAGCCGGCCGCTCACTGGCCTGGAGAGCAGAGCCGGCAAGCAAAGCTGACCTTCTCTGCTGTTGGCTGCAACGAGGGGTCCACTTTCCACAGGACCCGAAGGCCCTGGCTTGTCCCCTCAGCTTCACGTTCCCATGGTCCCTCCCGGCGGGGACATGTCCGGACTTCTGTCCTCCCCCAGGCTGACTGGCATCTCGTGTGCTCATCCACTCGTCCCCCACAGACACAGCTGCTCCGGCCCCGGGCTGTCGGGGATGGCGCTGAGGACACGGTGTGTGGACGGCCTCTCGGGCCCAGCTGTCCGTTCTTCGAGCGCTCGTCCAGCGTGGGGCGGCCGGGCGCACAGATACCTGCTTGACTTCGGAGGCCCCTCCGCATCATTTCCACGGCAGCTGGCATCTCCCCTCCCCACCCACAGGGTGGCCCACTGCTCCCCAGCGCACGTCTCTCTCAGTTTGGTGCAGCTGTCCCCGTGGGGCGAGATGGTGTCAGGGGCGCTCAGGAGCCTTTAGTTCCAGGTCTCCTTAGCGCTATGACTCGCCGCGCCCGCCTTTGACATGCTCGGGGTGAAATCAAGGAATTGCCTGCCCACGAGGAACTGGAAGATGTGGCCTTGACCTCCCCGGAGCATCGGCATCGGGAATGCGTCTCCCGTCACCCCGCTGACACACAGCCAGAGGGTCACACGTCACAGCTGACTCTGGGCTCCTGTTTAAAATTTCATGAAGACGTGGCGTCATGGTGCTCGATGACAACATGCACGCTTTCCGAAAAACAGCTGTCCTCTAAAACAAAGATAATCAGCGTGAGTGATGCTGGTTCATGCTTTTGCGACTCCTTCCTGTCGCACGATGGAGGCCGTCTGCAGTCTCCTCTCTGCTCTGCGGGCCGTCTCACGTGCTCCCGATCTAGCTGACACGTGTGAGAGAATCCGGGCCTGGGAGGTGGCGCCGTGCAGATGTGCGCACGTGGACACTCCCCTGCAGGGACGGGGACAAGCGGGCACTCCTTAAAGGCCCGGCCCTGTGGGCGGCGCCGCCCGTCAAGTGCTGAGCCACTAGACGGAAGCCCACCAGTCTGGCATCTCGAACGGGTCTGTCACCCACACGAGCAGACTGAGGCCCCGACACAGGACGACGCTGACCCCAGGAGGCTCGTCCTGGTCCTCCTGGGTTTTCGAACAAGATTTTGAGTCTCTGGCTGACGCTCTGAGGCTGCTCGAGAACGCTGAGGTTCATCAGCCACCCTGCGTGTTTCCCCCAGGCCAGGCACGCGGTGCGGCTCTGACACACGCCCCGTCCCACCGGCCGTGTGCACGGGGACTCACGCTGCTCCACCAGGCTGCTGAGGTGCAGCCCTCTGGGGCACTGCGTCCCCAACCCCACCAGCTGCCACGTCCCCGCGGCGGGAACTACCGCTCCTGATTCTCATTCTGTGTGCTCCTCTGCCTCTGGTTGACAGCGGCTTCTAAATAAAGACGTGTTATTTATCATTTGTGGGACTGGGAATGTCACACAGATGGAGCTCCTGAAATAAACGCCGGCACGCTGCGAATTTATCTCTAGTGTCGCCGTTTGTCCCGTGAACATGCAATGCAGCTCTTCACGGGGCTCCCAAGAGGGGGGTCCTGCCTCAGAGTCGCGCTTCCTGCAGGCTCTGGGCTGTTTTCTGTCCCTGCACCCGAGGCCTGGTGCAGTCCGGTGAGGCGCAGAGCCTGCCGCCCGTTTGTGCTCCTGTGGCTGCTTCCCCAGGGAGCCGGGCGCCCTGAGGACAGCTGCGCTCGGGGGGCAGCATTATTGTTGGTTGGGTTTTGGCATAAAACACGCTTCACCTCCAGCCAGGTGGCACTCACCAAGTGTCCCGCATGTGGAGCAAGAAAGGAAGGTTCTCGTCAAACGGCGCCAGCATGCGGTGGCTCAGGCGGCTGAGACGGACGTGTGCGAGACCCATGGGCTCGAAGTCTCATCACCGAGCGAGCAGAAGAAAGCTGGACCCGGAGAGGCTTCGCCTAGCGCCTGGGCCCCTCGGGGGAGCAGCTGGCTACAGCCAGGAAGTGTCCCAGGCTGGGGAGGGGACCGCAAATAAGACAACTAAGTAGATAAAAATGCTTCTTACTCCTCCTCCCTTTCCTCTTCCCTTCCTCCCCCACCCCTGCTTCCTTCCTGTCTGACACAGACACACATGCAAACATGCTAAACACACACGTCATGCAAGCGCATGTGCGCAGGCACTCAACATGCATACCATGCACACAACACACGCACACGCACCATGGCGCGCACACCCACACGTAGTGCGATGCACACACGACACGGTCACTCTGCCACCCCTCATCTCGTTCCTCTGGGTCCAGGACAGACCCCGACTCACTGTCTCTCTGCAGGAGGGCGGGCAGCCGGGCAGTCACTGCATTTGTGAGAAGCACTGGACACGAAGGTCTCACCTGCAACGACCGTCTGCAGGGAAGGTGGGCGCACAGGTCACTCTCCCTCCACCTGCCACTGCTCCTCCAGCTAGGCCACGGGCCCCAGCGACACTGACGGAGCCGGCTGCACATGCGTCAGCTGAGCCAGGTGGGCTGGCCACCGAGGTGGCCCCACCTCAGCCCACGAGCGTTGGACTAAGTAGAGTTCACCTCCTGAAACGAACGTCAGCGTCGCCTTAAAGAGTGACTAGGCCGCTAAAGGTCCCGCTCGCTTGAGGAGCGCTGCCTACAGTCGGAGCAGACATCCCCGGTTCCAGGAGGGCCGGCGTCCCCCCAAGGAGTGGGGTCCGTGAGGCCGGCTCTGCCCACACGGCTCACGGTCAGCAGCTGCTCCTGGCTGCTTCAGAGCTGCGGGCACGGTCATCCTCTCCCCTCAGGCGGCGGGGTCTTTGGTCCCTTTGGTGCCCGTGGAGGCCGGGGCTCAGCCCGGGAGGCTACCGGCGGCTTCAGGGTGGGGCAGGAACGAAGGCGAGCAGGCCGGGAGAGAGAGGAGGAGAAGCGTTTATTTACTTCTTCACCCTGGTTGTTCCTGGTCCTCCTGGGCCCGAACCTGGGTCCTGGGAATGTATGGGGACACTGCCGGCTCCAGCGGGGCGTGCCAGGCTGACCTCCTGACCTCCAGGGAGGGGAGGGCAGGGGAGGGGTTGTCACATCACATGATTCTGTGTCCCCCTATGTGATAAACCCTAACGATGACTCTGGACACCAGGGCTCCTGGGGTGTCTGGATGTGCATGAGGGCAGCCACCGAGGGCCAGACGTGCAGTATCCCCGGTCCTCTGACCTCATCTTAGCTAGTCCTGTCACGTGTCCCTTCCTTATGAGAACATTGTCACCGTGTGGACAGACTTTGCGAAGGTGAGCTGCTGCAGCGTGTGGGTGAGCTGGAGGGGCGGTGGGACCCAGCTGGCCAGCAGCAGGAGCCAGGGACCCTGGGCTGTGGAAAGCGTGTGGCCTTGTGAGGGGTGTGGCTCAGCCTGCAGGTCTGCGCTACTGGGGCGGTGTCAGTCCTGGTGCCTTTAGCCACCAGGTCCCCCACAGCCCCTTGGACACACAGATTCCCAGTCCCCCAGGGGAGGCTGTGGGCGCACAGCGGGTCTCACACAGGTGTTGACCTGTCCCTTTTCGGCAGGGGCACCAGGCCACGTTGGGCTGGGGACTGTCAGGGATGCGCCAGTGTGACCCTGTCCCTTCCCAGGTCACACCTTTATGTTCTAAAGTGTTAGGATTAGATGCTTTTATCAAATGACATGCATTTGTACAGCTCAGGTATAAAAGGAAAAAAAATGCAGAGGCAGTGAGCGATGACAATGCCCTCATGCCCGCAGCGCCCTCCCAGGAGGACGTGCTCTCTCTGCGGCGCCCTGTCCCGCAGGCCCCTCCATGGCTCCTCCGGTCTCTGCCGAGGGCCTGCTCTGGCTGCCACGGGGGTGGCCATGGGGAGCCCGTTGCTACGATGGGGTCCCTCGGGCTTCGCCTGCCTCCCTGTGCTGGGAACAGCTCTGTCCTCATCCTTCCACTGAGGTCCTCAGCTCATGAAAACTCTGTCACCAAGTGCCTTTGGGACTGAACACGGCAGCATCCCTTGGCCATATGGGGGCCAGCGCAGGGCAGTGTCCTCAGCTCACCTGTGGTGCCCTGCCCTGGCTCTCCCCTTGGGAGAACAGCTCCACCAGCATTGGTCACCAGAGCTCAGGGGGCAGGGCCTGGCCGGCAGAGGTCACCGAGGAGCGAAGGCAGAGGCCAGCATCATGCCTTTCACTTGTCACGCAGGACCACGGTCCCAAAGTTTAATCAGCATGTGAGCAGAAAGGACTGGAACCTGCAGAGGGTTTTGCCCCAGTTCGTGGGCCGCTAGGTCACCACTTGGATGACAGCCAGGAAGCGCCGCCGTGTCCTGGGGGACACGGCACTGCGTCCCTGATGCTGTAAAACAGAATTCCTCAAATTCTCGTTCAGTTCCTCTGAGCTGAGTCGCTGGGTGTTTGTTCCAAATGCAGATTACCAGCATTGACATGGAAGAACTCTGCCGTCCCCAGAAATGGTGACACTGAGAGCCTTAGGTCACAGACTGGTCATACGTCCTGTTTAAATGGGACAGTACTGTTTTTGTCATAGTTCCCAATCATCCCGTCATTTTCATGTCAATTTTGTTCCATTTTTAATAAATCAGGACCATCTTGAACACGGAGCAAAGGTGGTGATTGAGTTGCCACAGGCCCAGACGGCTGAGGGGTCCCCAAAGCAGCTCTTCCTTTGCCCCATGTAAAAGACAGCCCTCCCTTACTGGTGCCACAGTGGGCCACGGCCGCTGCTGCGCTCCCGCCTGTGAGGAAACAGGAGCCAGAAGGGAGCTCCCCTCCACCCCAAGAGAGCCTGTTTCTTCAAAGGAAGCAAACACTGCAGTGTGGTCCCACTGTAGCTATGCACCAGGGGGCTATCTCTGGCACTGTGGGGGTATCTCTGCACTGTGGGGGTATCTCTGCACTGTGGGGGTATCTCTGGTCTGCGGGGTATCTCTGGTCTGCGGGGGTATCTCTGGTCTGTGGGGTATCTCTGGTCTGCGGGGTATCTCTGGCACTGTGGGGGTATCTCTGGTCTGCGGGGTATCTCTGGCACTGTGGGGGTATCTCTGGCACCGTGGGGTTATCTCTGGTCTGCGGGGTATCTCTGGCACTATGGGGCTATCTCTGGTCTGCGGGTTATCTCTGGTCTGCGGGGTATCTCTGGCACTGTGGGGGTATCTCTGGCACCGTGGGGGTATCTCTGGTCTGCGGGGTATCTCTGGCACTATGGGGCTATCTCTGGCACCGTGGGGTCATCTCTGGCACCGTGGGGTTATCTCTGGCACTGTGGGGGTATCTCTGGTCTGTGGGGTTATTGAGCATTTCTGACACTGGGATGCTTAAAGCAGCCTGTGTTTCAGGCAGGGCACCAAATCTGGTTTTCCCCTCAGGTGTCAAAATCCCTCACACCGGCCCTGGCTGCTTGTATGGAGTCGCGCCAGACCACACGTCACCACTATGCCATCGCCAGTCACATCATAAGTCCTTACTTGCTGGCCTGGCTGCTTGGCACCTGGTTGCATTGTTCCGCCTCCTCCCCTCCCCTCAGTCCCCAGCACATAACCCCGTCCCATGCTCGCCACCCCAGTGTCCTGTTTTTGTCTCAAGGAAATACGGTCAGACTATGTAGGTAAGACTCACTGTCCACTTCCTCTCGCCCCCCAGGGGAGTCCCTGAGGGCACCTTCCACACACAGCCCTGCACTCCTGGCCCCATCCCAGGGGAGTCAGCTGAGGCTGGAATTGTCCCTGTGAAACCATCTGGACACAGAGATGAACATCTGGCTGGCGTCTCCTGATGGACTGTCGGTTGCTCTCCCCTGATGAGCCCGGGTTACCAGAAGTCGAGGACGAGGCGGCTGACCTCTGGCCGGGCCTTCTGGAGGAGGCTGAATGACGTCAGTCCTCTTCCCTGTTTGTTTCACTGACGGCCCCACTCTGGGCCGCCAAGTCGGGTCTGCCCGGCAAGTGCCCACCGTGGCTGCGTCCTCTGCATTGGAGCCCCGGCCCTGGAGGCCACGTTGCCGTCATGCTGAGGGCTGTGTGAGCAGGTGAGGGGCAGGTCCACCCTCCAAAGTGCACTCAGCCCTTGCGTTCCTTCCCAGGCCACTCTGCTGAGCCTGACCTGGGGGTGGAAAACAGACCCCGTGAATGGACACAGGTTTAGTAAATCAATGTAAGAACTCTGAGGTTGCAGAATTCTTTGCGGAATTTTCTAGAAGCCCAGCTTTGGTCTCTCTCTCCTCCAGCCTCCGTTCATTCAGCTTTTGGTGGCGGCTCGTATGTCACCCTGACGCCCGAGAGTGCGCTCCTCTGGGAGTGTCCCCAGAACTGTAGTCACGCCAGACCCTTCGGCACAGTCCTCTGTGAGTTAGCGCCCGGCCGTTAGCGAGAGGAACAGCTGCCGGAGACACATCTGCAGCCATTTGAAATTTATGACCAATAAAAACTATCCATTTCAGAGGCTTATACATTATGAATCAAGCCAAAGCCGGCGCCACACTGCAGCTTCTCCTGTCAGGTGCACACTTTCCAACGACACGCTAACCCGGCAATACACTTAGATTTCGGAAACGCTGACCCCCCTGGTGAGAGGACAGTGTCCCACCCACCACCCTGTCCAGCCCTTACTAATGACAGTCAGAGAGCTTTATGCCGAAGGGAGAAGCCAGGCGCGGGAACCCCCAGAATGCCAAAATTCGAGAAAGAGGGTTACGTTTCAGAATGAAAACCCCAAAGATGGAGAGGAAACCCAGCCTGATGATGCCTTATGCGTGTTACAGAACGTGACAGACCGCCAGGCCGCCCCCATGCCAGGTCCCGGAGGACAAACAGGACGGCGAACGGCGGGAGGGGCGCCCACAGCCAGAGAGTAAAGGAGCCACGCAGTGTGGTCAGGGCGTGGGGGACATCCTGCGTGTCCACGGCCCCTGACCCCAGCACAGAGGGGCAGAGTTGAGAGTGGCTCTCAGGAGTGCCTTCCCCAGTTCTATTCCTTCCATGAACTGTAGTTTAAAATTCTGTCTGCACGTGCTCTCATGAAGGAAGCGTTGCCTAGTCCCTCGTGATAAACATTCATTTCTGCTTCACACCGGAACACCCATTCTTACCGATTCCTCCTTCTCGGGCGGCGGAGATGTGCCATCTGCTCCGGAGAAGACAGCGCTTTCCTCTGGCTTCCCCCGGCCTGCTCAGCGCGGACGACCAGTTTAAGGCCCGCATTCAAACATGAAAGCCTTGGCACGACCTCTGATGAACTGAAAACATCGACACAGATGTGTAAGTAGGCATCGGCCCTTTCCACTGGATTTCGTGAGATTTCAGAACTGGTGCTGCGGTCTCACTTGCAGGCTGTGTCTGGAGGACATGAGGTTTTACCAGGGAAAGATGGGCACACACCCCCGCACCGTCTACGGGCACCGCTCACAGCAGCCCAGACGGGCACGACCGCAGGGCCACGCTGGGTGACGGACAAGGAGGGTCCACACACAGTGAGCACCACTCAGCCGAGAGGTGCGACCCTGCCCCTGGCGACAACGTGGGGCCCTGGGGGTGTCTGCTGAGTGAGGGGAGTCTGAGGAGAAAGACAAGCACTAGACGATCTTGCCGGTGTTCGGAATATGGAGAAATAGCACAAACAAACGGATGGAATAAAGCCTCTTTTCCTCTCTTATTTTATTAAACAAAAGCAAAACCAGTGCGAAAGGATAAAATAACTTCCCTCCACCTCACAAGCCCACCGTGTCCCCTCTGTAACGTCAGTTCTGCTGTCCAGGCCCAAAGGTTTATTTCCGTTTTACCAGCTCGTTGGCATTTTCTGTGAACCCCAGCTTTAGGTGAGATCCCTCGGCTCCCCTCGCCCAGTCCCCCCGGCTGCTGCCACCAGCGCAGGACGTACCGTATGACTGCGCGGTGTCCCATGGCGGACAGCGGCGACCCCTTCCTTTCCCACGCATGAATCGCTGGCATTTAGGTTTTGGGGTTTTTAAGTAACTAGGGCTGCAACAGACCTGGGCACACACGCTTCGGGGCGATGTTTCACTGTTGTGGCTGAAGTGGGATCGCTGGAGCGCACGGCCGCTCTCCCCTGCCCCCGCGGGTCTCGGGCCGGCGCCATGGGCTCCGCACAGCCTGCGCCCTGGCCACCGGAGATACAAGGGGGCGCACGTGGCTGTCCTGCATTTAATTTGCTGCGGGATCTCCATGGTGCACCCCAAAGTGCCTGCCCAGCCCACACCCCACCGCGCACAGGGCGCCCCTCTCCACTTTTCCACGGTCCCTCTCAGGAGCGGCCCAGTGTTTTGGACAGGACTTCTGCACTCGAGATGATCAGGGGTCTGCACGGCGTGTCTCTGCGGGGCATCTGCCCTGGGAGGCCGGTCAGGCCCTGTGGTCGCGGGTCCTCCGACACGGCTCTCCTGCTGGTCTCAGCACTCACTCATCTCAAAGTCAGCTCAGCCACGGCTGGGTCCCCCCGTGTGCGGGGATCCTCTGCAGAGCAGTGAGGTGGCGGTGAGCAGAGGACTCACGACCACGCTCACGAAGGCTGGGCGCTCAGAACAAATGCAGAAAGGGGAAGATAACGCGTTTGCAGACACGCTGGAAGAAAATCTGCTCAAAGGGAGACTTGCATGGCATCGTGGAGTGAGCAGGCGGAACAAGACACAGACTGCCATGTGCCCTGCACACGTCCAAGCCTGAAGCACACACGGGCTCACCATACCCGGTGCGAGTTGGCATCAAGCCAGCACATGCTGGCACCGGTGTGGGGGGACAGGTGTTTAAGATGGTGACCAGGAGGAGTGGGACTTGGGCGCAGTCTGCGTGTCCACAGCTCCAAGAGCCCCGCCACCCAGCCAGGCACGAGCGCCAGAGCAGCCCACCCTCTGCCAGGAGCGTAAAGGGACCCGTGTCCTCCCTGCCCAAGCGTCCTCTCTTCCAGTTGCCTCCCCAGATTCCTGGGGTGTGTTACTCTAGCAGCAGAGCCCTGCGCGCACGGTGAGGGTGCGCAGCCGAGCCCGCCACCACCTCGACGAGGACCAGCCCGTACCATCCTCCACCCCCGCTGCCAGCCCGCCCCCTATTTTCCCTCTCAGAGCATTTCAGGCAAACGACCAGGTTTCATAAACAATAAGATGTTCTTCTCTTTCAGAATAAATCCTGCTGTGGGCTGAAGGTGTGTGGCCCCCAAAACTTACCTGCTGAGACCCCGGGTCCCACTGTGATGACTCTGGAGCAGAGTCTCGGGAGGAATGTAGGGTTAGGAGGTCCCGGGGTGGCGCCTCATGATGAGGTGTCCTCACGAAGAGACACCAGGTCGCGCAGTCTCTGTCCTGTCCCCTTGCCCCTTCCAAGCCCTGATCAGCCAGCACCTTGACATTGGACTTCAGGATTCTGGTTCAAACCCCAGCCTGTATGTCTGTCACGGCTGCCGGAGACGGAGCTTCGTGATTCAGGCCCACTCCCTGTTATTCCAAGTGTCCCCTCAAACGAGCGCAGCGATGCTGGAAGATGGTCATTTCTTGAAAACCAGTGCAGTTTCAGCATCCAGCCTGGCCAGGCCCTGCCCCAGGGGTCCCTCCACTCCCACGGGCACCGCAAAAGCCTGGCACCCGTGTCAGCGTGCAGGCGAGGTGCAGGCATCCCTAAGGGACGCACACTTCCTCATCCCCAACCAGTCACTTCTGTTTGTACTCGCCTTCTGCTCCTGTTATTAAATCACACATCCCTCGCAAAGGCAGGTCTCTGCCTCCTTCCTAGGCTGTCCGCTCGGGAGGGCTGGCTCTTCGGAGCCATGACCCAGGCCCAGGCCAACTCGAGCAGTCGGCATTTAGGGTGAAGTTCCTCCAGCGGACACACCGTGTTGGCTGCTAATTTTTTCCTGGCCCTTGGTTCAGATCCCTTCTAGAAGGGTGTAAGAGGGAAAGGGGAAGGAGGGTCAGGGAGCCAAGGTGCTGCGCCGTCTTCACGCTCCTCTGACCGGTCCTTCAGTTAACCGAGTGTTCTCTGGTGACCCCTTTAGTGCCAGGCCAGCAAGCTAAGGCCACAGACAGACCCGCTCCTGGCCTGTGCGGGGCCCATAGGCTGAGATGTTTCTAGAAAGTTAAAGGGTGGAAAGAAAGGTGTGTGGCACCACCGCTGTGTGTGACACCACCGCTGTGTGTGAAGCCCCAACACACTCACAGCAGTCACTTCACTGGCAGGGCACGCGTGCTGAGCTGACATCTCAGGTGCCTCCCCGGGGGCAGTGAGGCACCCTGGGCTCGCCTCGCCGCTTCCCACGTGAGTGCGGCCTGACGGCCGGCCAGGCGGCGCTAGGCGCTGCCCCATGCGGGGCTCTGGGCCCGCTCGAGAAGCAGGCCTTGAGGTGGGGGGCCCGTCAGACAGACAGCCGCGCGGACCCCGAGGTTGGCCTGGCAACGCTGGGGAGACGCGCGGGGCCGCGGCCAGGACCGCAGGGCGGACTTAGACGCGCTCAGCCTGCTTTCCTCGCCCTAACGTGAGTGCGCGCTCTTCCCGGCAGAGCTGCGTGCCCACTTGGGTGCTAACAAACCTGAGATGACACGAGTCCCTTTCCGCGTCCTCAAGGCTGGGCCGCCAGGACCGAGATGAAGCGCTGCCAAACCGTGGCTCCGGCACACAGGCACGTACTGTCTGCAGGGTCGACCGGAAGCCGAGGACCAGCATGCCCATGAGCAGCAGAGCCTGAGAACAGGGCACAGGGCCTCAGCCCACACCCCAGCCGAGTTGTGCCAGCCGAGGTGGCAGCTTCTCCGTCGACCCAGGAGGCTGCCCTCTCAGCAGCCGTGAGCCACCTGCCTGCCTGCCGTCATCGGGAGAGCTGCTGCTGGCCGCAAAGAGAACACCTGGTTCAAGTCAGCAGAAGGCCCTGTCCCCGCACTAACAAACACGACGCCAGTGCGCCTTTGCGATGCAGCAGCTGCATTAGTCAAACCCAGAACTGGGCCTGCGGAGGTTCGTCCCTGCCGGCGCCAGCGGCTTGCTGGTGAGCCGGACGAGCCCTGGACGGCCCGGGCTCCACTGTGGGCCCAGGGCCGGGGGGCACGTGCCGCTCTGTCTACGGATGTGTGGGAGCCTCTGCTCTATGGTTCCAGAACATTCCCAGCCACTGCAGGTTTCTAAAGGCGTGAACGGCTAGCAGTCATGTGTGACGCTCCTGTGCTGTGAAAGGCGTGCAGGGACCCACACACACACACACGCAGGCTGTCAACGGGATTTATTTTGCAGAGCGAGCCGGGACGCTGCCAGTTCCCGGGGACTGGCTCAGTGGCGCGGGGACTCCCGGCCTGAGGAGGGCTGCGGCAGCCTCATCTTGGACAGCTCCAGGTTGAGGTCCAGGAAGGTATACACCGTGTAGTCGTGATGCTGCAGGTTCTTGTAGGTGGTGTTGTCGAAGGGCTCGGCGGGCGCGGGCTGGGGCGCTGGCTCTGCGGGGAAACGCACCGTGAGCGGGGAAGTGGCGAGGAGCCGGCTGACTGCCGCGGGCTCGAGGCCCTGCCCTGCCGCGAGCAGCAGCTGCCCAGGAGGAAAGGGAAGCTCAAGGAAGCAAGTGTCTCAAGAGCAAAGCACAGGAATTAGCTGTAAGAAATGGAAGTTGTTACCAGGTGTCTTAACTCATCCCCTTCTCCAGCTCTAGACCTGGGACACCTCCGACTTTGAAAATGCCTAGAACAACTATGGTGACTCGCAGGTCGCTTAAAGAGCAGGGCGAGAAGTAGATCCACTAGCAATCAATTCCCCAGGGTGCACCCAGGTAGTCAATTAGGTCAGCCGCCTCCAGCTGAGTGCAGTCCGCCAGAGCACAAGGACTCAAGGCGTCCGGGGTCCGCGGGGGCCAACCAATGTGAGCAGCTGATAAAATTAAATCAAGTAAAATGCTTCTTCCTGCCTGCCTATTCACCTTCATTCCTGCCTGTGGCTTTCCTTAAAAAATAAATTAAGAAATACAAAAAGAATGAATCCCCCAGAAGGCAGGAGCCAGATGGAAGGCTGCCTATCAGGCCACCCTGCAGCCCCAGCCCAGTCACACAATGCACAGCCTTTGGAGGGCGAAGAGCAGAGGGAAAAAAAAATACACTCATTAAAAACTAGCAGTAGATGCGTTCTGATGGGAATAGCGGTTGGGTTCACTGCCTCTGGCTGGCACAGTCCACAAGCTCATGTCCCAGTAAGGGGAGAACCACTAAGACGAACAACCAAATAAAACAAAGGGCTTCCTCTTCCTCTCTTCCAGCCTGTGTCTGGGGAAAAACTAGTGTGAACAACTAAATAAAAATTAAAATGCTGCTTCCTCCTCTCTTCCTGTCTGTACCTTTCCTTTAAAAAAAAAAAAAAAGAGGTTTACAATCTGAAAACCCCCAGCTATGTTTTTAACCTGAAGGCTTTGGGATTCTTCTCCAAATCAGAGCAGAGAGACCAATAGCAGCTTCAGGAAATGCATTTCTTGGCGTCAGGAGAAGCTGGCAAGTGCTGGCACTTAGCATGTAATGACAGAGGGAGAAGATGGGAGCAGAAACATACACGCCCGCCAACGCACTGCGACGGTAATTACCAGGTAACGGAAATGGGGGCATTGACAAGAGCTGAGCGCCCACAGTCTTGCCTGACCGGCCAGAGACAGTCTATTTTATAAAGGTCACTGCAAAAGGAGGGACACGGGCAGTGGGGGAGAGCACCTGCTGATGAGGGGGTGGGCAGGGTGTGCGGGCATCTATCTGAGGAGTGGGGTCCGACACGAGGTTACCACAGAATAAGTTACCACAATAAAAAAAAATGGAACAGTATGTAGCAATGTCAACAAAAGAAACAGTAAAACATTTTCCGGTAAAATAAAAAAAAAAGAAGTGGTAACATATCGACAGCTTTCTCTTAACTTAGGTAGGTTGGGGGGTAAAAATCCAGGACAGAGAAATGGCATTTTCCTAGTAAATGGGACAAAAGCTGTCCCACGGCCTGTGACCGTCCCCCCGAGACGCTGCTGCGGCACCCGACTGACCTCCCCTCACTGGCTGGCTTGGGACCGCCACGCCACGTGCACTGGGGCCCACGCCCTCGGAGATGCTCTCCAAATCCCTGAGCGCAGCGCGCCCTGGAGCTAAGGTGGCGTGAACAGCCACACTGGGTGAGGAAGCTGGGGGGCCCGGCGGGCTGAGGGACCCTGCAGAGTCGCTCAGTGCGCCACCAGTGCCCGCCTCTTGGGAAGGCGCGGAATCGGGACGCGCAGCCTCCCGGGCCCGCACCCCCGACCGCACCCCCGACCGCTGTCAAATGTACCCTGCGCGTGGTCCTGCTCTCCCAACTGAGGGGCGGCGACGTCGCTTCTTTGGCCCTTGTCCTCCATCTTTTGTACGGCTGTCTTCTCACCAAAAGCGTCTTCTTTCTGAACAGGGACTGACTCCACACTTTTCACTGTTACGTGATGTTCTGGAACCTCTTCTTTAGCGATCACGCTTCCTTTGATCACCTGCTCCCGCAAATGCTCTTTTCCGAGCAGGGGGACAGCCACTGGCCCCTCAGGCTCTGGGCCCTGCGTCTGCTCAGGCCTCCCTGCGGCGGCCCCTGCTGCCAGGCCGCCCCGCACCTGCGCAGACAGCCCTGATGGCGCAGGCTCAGGGGACAGGCTGGCCCCCGACGGCTCTGGGCGTTCCTGGTTGAGTTCACGGGCTCTGCTTTGCAGTGGTCTTCCCCTCCCATTGCGCGGCAGAGGCGCCTGGTCTCCTGGTGCTGACCTGCCCGCCGGAGGCTGGGTGGTGGTCATGTGCTTCTCAGGACGGAGGGGCCTCTCTGAAGAGGTGAGGCCTGTGGGGGGCTGCTGCTCTCTGGCTGAGATCACGTCTGGGGTTCTACTTTCAGAGGAACGGGGTGCCCCTGCTTTGGGAGGCCTTCCCTTGCCTTTGCTTGTGGCTGGAGGGGCAACTCCTGAGCTGGTGGCCTCGTCATCAGACTCGGAGTCGGAGCTGGAAGACGAGGAGGACGAGGAGGACGAGGAGGAGACTCTCCCTTTGGCCTGTGCAGATTCCAAGCCAGAACCTTGCTTTCTGAGCAGAGACTGAGCTTTCTGAGGAGACGCCGCCAGCGCCTTCCCCGGTGAACCCTCCGGAAGCCCCTCCTCTGTAGACAGAGCATCCTTGGGGCTTGGGCTGGCTGTCACCCTGCCTTTACTCACAACCGACGGGCAGGGACTAGGTGCAGACAAGCGTTTGGACAATTCGGTTGCCGCTGGGGTGGCTAGAGGCTTGCCCTTCTCCTTTGGTTCCACTAAATCTGGGAAATGGCATAAAGAAGATTATTTTTAATTTCAAACAATCGAATTCACCGATCACATTTTATTACAAATCATTATATATACTGTCTTCAATGCAATCAGTCTAAGAAACAGTCCAAGGAAGCCCTTTTTTCCCCTTCTCTGGTCCAGGGTCTCGAACTCAGGGCCTTGAGCTTTGCATGGCTGCACCTTCGCCGCAGAGCCACCAGGGTGTGCTAGAAGCCACTCTTCAGTGAAAGCAAGGGGAAAGAATAAGAAATGAGATGCTCTCCTTTGTGTCTGCAAACTTAAAAACGGGGCTTTTAGCAACGGAAGCGACAAACTCCACTTTCACGGTGAGAGCGTCTTTGGCGACCACGTCTCATCTGCAGAGACAGGAAGCAGGCAGGAACGAGGTGAGCGGTAGGCAGGAGGCAGAGGGGAGGAGGAAGCACCCGTTCACTTGTTTCATTGTTCGTCTTGGTTCCAGCCAGTTCTGGGCTGGGAGCCACCCTGCTGGGCTCTAAGTGGGTCACACCACCACAGGCGCAGACTTACAGTTCCAGTCGCCCAGAGATCGTTTCTTAAACTCCTATGTCATCCAAATTTAACATTTGCAGATGACCTGAGACTTTACAAATGCAATCTCCTAAACCTCTAGAAAACTGGCACTTCCTCAAACGCGAGAACGCTCTCTATACTGCATGACTTTAAACTTCCGGAACAGAACGGCCTAGTTCGAGCTGCGCGCACGTACTGTCCGGGCGAGGGGCCCACGGGCCCAGAGATGTAGCTCAGATGAATGAGCCTTAAGGGCAACAGAAGTCCTCACATCGCCACCTGGGAATTTCTTCAGTCAAGGAAAACAAAAGTTTTACAAGAACGAAAATGTCTGAACTAACATATATTCTATATCATTGGAAACAGGTCTAGCAATTGTTAAGAAAAGTGCTAATCTAAACTTTTTACTTTATTCTAGAGACAATTTTGAGAAAAATGATACAGTACATTACTCATGCCATCTTCTCAGGTAGACAGTCTTGCTAACCACACAGATTAGAAAACATAGGACATAATATAAATTAGCTTCAAAAATAAAGGAAATCAAAAAAAATATTACAGATGAGCAATTCCAAACTCTGAGTGCTTACTTTCAAGTCCGAGTCTGCTTTGTTTTGTTTCTGAAGGAAAGGTGCAGACAGGAATGAAGGTGGGCAGGGGCAGGCAGAGAGAAGCACTTGACGGACTCAGCAGTTCACTGTGGTTACTCCCACTGGCCCCAGGGCGCACCCCGGCAGACAAAGCAGAAAAAAAATGTTCCTAACTTTCCTGCCTTACTGGTATCCCAAAAGATTCAATCGTTTTCTTTCTTTAAAGGACAGGCACAGGCAGGAACGAAAGCAAGTACGCAGGCAGGGAGAGAGAGGAGGAGGAAGCATTTTTATTTCCATTTAGTTGCTCACACTGATTGTTACACCCTTGGACCCAGGACTGGAACCCAGGGGTATGGGGCCTGCGTTCCTTCGGAGGCGATTGTCCTAACTGCTGCTCCACCAGGGCGCGCCTCTAATTGTTTTCTAAGCTGCAGAATGAGTCTTTTTCTCTCATTCTAGCTATCTCTCTAATAGAGTGACAGAACAATGCACCAGGAGAGCCCAGGACTGACAGAACAGGAAGCAGCCCTGAGAGCGGACTGGGCGGAGCAGAAGGACATGACAAGAGCAGGGACAGGTGGGCGCTGTCTAGAACCAGTCCCTCCCCACCCCCACACCCAGTGGGGCGCTGCGGCTCTCTGCCAGCCCATAACCTGCCTCCTGACGGCCCAGAGCAGGGGCTGGGGCACCTGGGGATCACCTTAGGCCACGAGGCGCAGATGCACGTGACGCCGGGCCCCCTTCAGTCTTCCTAGACCATACCTGACAGCTGCGAATTTCCTAAAGGGGCACCGAGAGCCTGCCCACTTGTCTTGATGCTGAGCGTGCTTGCTCCCAGGCTGAAAATTCACTTGAAAATCAAGCTTATCTCAGGTTGCTTTGATTAAAAATATTTTAATGTGGGAGCCTTGTTTTGGAGAGTCTAAACATTGTAAAGTCATTAAAAGTGCATGATGGATGATTTGAAAATGAAAAGAAACTCTTGATAGGACAATGGCACAATTTGGAATCCCCGGAAAGGGGGCAGATGAGCCTGGGCAAGTCCTCTATGGGCCCGGGAAGCTCCTGGCGGCCACCAGTGAGCACCGTGTCAAAGGACCTGCTCACCACGCCTGCGTCCGCCAGCACAGGAGCGCGTGCGGGCTGGTGCTGTGAAGCGGGAGCGGCCCCCACGACCCTCTCTGGCAGTCTAGAGGCAGGGTGCCATGGCTCGTTCGACGGTGACGCCCCTGGAGAGAACGATGACCACATAGGGCCACCTCCCGAAGCCCAGGCTGGGGTGGCAGACTGCAGGGCACCGGCGCGGGACTCGGGAAGCTCCTGATCTGAGAGCACACCAGCGCGGAGTGCCTGAGCGATGCCTCCTGTCGCCTCAGCCATCCCCTGCTCTCTGCCCAGTGGGGAGGGGAGGGCATGACCCTCAAGTTCCGGGTGTTCCCAATTACAGCGAAAATGACTCTGGTGTTTGAAATGGATTAGCCACCTTAAACCACTTCCACATCTTTGCCAAGAGGTCACAAAACATATTCCAATACAAAGGGACATTTCAAAATGACGTGAAAAAGTGGTGATTCAAATTTTACATGGTAAGTAAAATGGTCTCTATGTGTTTGACTATAAAGTCTCTTTTAGAAGTCTCACAAAAATGGAGTTTTTCAGAGACAAGCTAGCACGTGATTACTATGGACGGCAGGGCCTTCCTGCCCGGGCTCAAGCCGGGGCTGTGCTCTGCACATCTGTGTGGCTTCAGGCGGCCGGCGTGTCCCCTTCACTGTCTCATCTCTAACAGGGACACGGACAGACCTCCTCGGGGCTGGGGGGTGCAGGCGGGGACAATATGTCGAGAGCTTCGAACACCGCCAGCACCATGGGATCAATTAAATGCATCAAATCTCAGACTGAAACAGACTTGAGATTGACAACACTGGCCTCCTGACATACTCTTTTTCTCTTGATTATTGATATTTAGTATCTCTCTTGCTCACACTCATCAATGCTACACTTGTTTCTGAACACTGACACTGAAGCCCAGTCAATTTTTCACGCCACACCCGCCACCAGAATTCCAGTGTCCTTCGCCCACACCTTTTCCCCTTTCCTTCCATCCCCTCTAATCCCCCTACCTCCAGTAATCATCTTGTGTCCTCAAAGATTTTACTGGGGCTTATCTATTTATTTGTTTCATTTGGTCACATTCTTTAAAAAGGGATGCAGGACTTATTCAATGACCCATTACCAAGAGCTGCAAAGTCTGATCCAGTGACCGGATTCAACAGAGCATCGAAGTCAGGGCTCCGGCAGCTGGCTGGCAGACGCGGCAGCGACGACTCTGTTCTGCAGCCCAGCCTGGCCTCTGACACTGACCCTTTGACCAGAGAGCCCATGTGCGGGCGTGAACTTCCACTAGCCTCTGAAACCACCTACCTGGGTAGGGATTTAACCCGGGGGCATGCTGACAGTGAAAAGCAAGTGTGAACTCCATACTGGCTGAGACTGCACTCATCCGTTTAGAAGCGTTATTTCCTTTTCTTCATACAGGAATAACAATTATTTTAATTCTGAGATACACATGCAATGTGCATTAAAGAAGCAGAAGTCTGAAAACTACGCTCCACCTCAGTGCACTCCTCATCTGCACAGAACATACACATGTGCACATGTCACAGGGTCGTCACACCTGTCCAGTGGGGCAGGCACACTGACGGCTCATCACGAAGGAAGCCAGCTCAGAGGCCTGCAGGACTGACCACTCAGGGGCAAGAGTGACTGACATGAGCCCAGCGCCAGCCCCCAGCTCAGGGTTTGCTTCTCATCACTGCACCCCAATGCCACAGTGATAGAAGGCAGCACATTTCTAAAAGGGGGAACCTTTGGCTCTGCCATAATACTGTTTTAAAAAAATCCTTATGTTTAAGACACCTATAAAAAAATACATAAATTTTAGAAAAATATTGAATTCAAAAGCGAGGCAGGTAAAAGGACAGGATTAAGTTCAGGCCTCAGTCGACAGGGCACCCAGGGACCAGCAGGAAGGCGCTTCCTCAGCTGGGATCTACAGTGAAGGGGGAGGGGTCCCCTCAGCAATGTGCTGTGTTCACCCCACATGACCACCAGCGGTCCAGGGCTCCTTCCCACCACCTCAGCGCCTCCTTCCCTCCCCACTCCCACACCAATCAGCAACTACTAATTGTAAGCAGGGAGCAGAAAGGAAAATTCCCAGAAGACAAGCTTTTGAAATACATTGTTTCCAAATGCCCATCAGTGAGGATATATTAGACTAGTATTCTGGGGAAACAATAAAAACTGGGAACAGAAGTCAGACTGTGGAGAGAGCAGGACTGGATCAGGCATAAGAGTCAAAAGGGAAACCGCTGCCTGCCTGCTCCAGGCTCAGACCCAGCCCCGGGATTCCTGGTGGGCAGGGCCGCAGAGACAGGGTGACAAAGTCAGGGCCGGGAGGTCAGTGGGGTCAGCACGGCATTTTGAAAATACAGAGAAAACCCATTTGGGGCCAATGCTGAGTCAAAGCCTGTGGCATCACTGATGTGTTCAGTCTGCCAGGTTATAGCGCTCATGTCTGACTGTCACATGGACACTGCTGAACCGCAGACCCATCAGCAATGCAGCTAGTGAAAGCCTTTGGTGGGAAGGGGGCGGGTTTACTTCCTTTGCACCCTCTGTCCTCATGATGGGCATTAGCATCTTACTTTTGGGTGGGCTTTGCTTCTTGAGGTTTGGTGGCAGTCCCTTTTCAGCCTTTCCTGATTCTGCAGAGAGAGAAACTGTAGAAGCAAGTCCTCGAAATGCTTGTGCCTCTGGGAGCAGAGTCTGATAAAACAATGGACAAACGCAGGATTCAGATGATGCCACTTAATGGAGATGCCAAATATTCTCTTGACAGGCTACAGCACAATAATGTCAGCCAGACAGCATACTAATGCGTGCCACCGATTTCAGAATATTGCAAATTTTGGAAAATTAAAGAAGTGCTGCAAGACTAACCCAGAAACACCTGAGTTATAGGACAGTCCCTATTTGGGCACTTCTCGAACCAGACTTTCTTCTGCGCAGTCTCCAATTATTAACCTACAAAATGCAAAATACTCGGATACTCTTTTTTTAAATAAATTTTCGGATTATCTTAAGACTTACAGAAAAACTGTGACATGGCATAGAGTTTCCTTATGTCCCCCACACTGCCTCCCCTCTTGTTAACATCATACAGTAATTAGTCACAATTAATGAACCAATATTGATAGGACATTAATTACAGTCCGTACTTTATTCAGAGTTCCTCGCTTTTCAGTGATATCTTTTCTGTTCCAGAATTACATCCAATATACTGTATTTAGTCATCAGTGACTGATTTTTTTGCGTGTTTTTCTATACTATCATGGAGAAGTAGAGGAAATCACTACCTGGCTGTTAAGAATAACAGATGAATAATAATTCGACAGTATTTACAGTAAAAGTGAAGACCGTTGTTCTGTAAGGCATATATTCACTTTGGCCTACTAGGTGCAGGGCACTGTTCTGGGTGCTGGAGGCAGAACACAGGTGTCTGCAGCACATCCGAAGGGGAAAGCGCTCAGTCTAGGGCTGAAAGCACCTGTTTTAGATTTACGTGAAAGCTCATCAATCGTCCGCACTAGATTTACTTTGCGGAATAAATAATGGACCCCGACAGGCACTGACAGCTCCGCAGTAACAGCCTTTACGCAGGCAGAGCGGCGCAGCTCCCTTTCTCCGTTGGCGGCAGACGCCCCTCGTCTTTCTCCGACTCCTCCGGGGTGGGGGGGGGGGCAAGTGAGTGAGCGGGGCAGCCCGGCAGGTGCGCGCGTGCCCGGCCCTGCGCAGCGCTCTCCGAGGCCGGGCGCACAGCGCCCGGGAGTCGCGGCGACACGCCCGGCCCCGGCCCCGCCTCGCAGTCCCCCCAGCTCAGGGAGCAGCCACGGGGTCGGGTCGTCACAGTCCCGGGCGGGCTGCCCTCGGCCCCGCTTCCCGCCTCCCTCCGGGGGGCACGCGCGCAGAGGCCCCCACGCTCGGGCCTCCAGTCCTCCAGGCCCTCCCGCCCGCCCCCGTCGGCCGGCCCGGCACCGGGTCAGCAGCCCGAGGACGGCTGGAGGTCGCCGCCGGGGCGGGGCAGCCGGCGCCGCGGCCGTCGGCCCGGCCCTCACTCCGCGAGCTCCCGCCGCCAGCCCGCCCGCCTTCACCTTCAGAGCACCGGCGCGTCCTCGCAGGAGCAGAAGCGCGGAAGCCATGGTGAGGGCGCGGCTTGAAAAGCGCAGGTTGCACCGCAGAGACGCCACCGCCGCGCACGGAACACCGCCTGGGCGCCGCCCCCAGACCGATCCGGCCAATCGCAGGCGTAGACGGGCAGGGAGGGCGGGTCATCTGCGCGCGCACCGCCGCCTGGGCCCCGCCCCCGAGTCGAACCACCAACTTGCGGGCGTAGACGGACAGGAGGGCGGGTCGCCTGCGCACGCACCGCCGCCTGGGCCTCGCCCCCTAGTGGAACCGACCAATCACAGGCGTAGGCGGAGCTGGGCAGGCGACAGGCCCTCCGGGAGTCTGCGCGCACTTCCCCCGGGCGGCGCTCCCTTCGCGGGTTTGGAGGCTGGACCACTAGTGTGGTCGCTACTACCGGGCAAGGTGGCCTTGTCCCTGGGAAGCACGGGCGTGGTTGTGTAGCCGGGGCTCGGGAGGACGCGGGTATCGAGGAGCGACCTGGTTCTGCCGGGACACCTCCCCAGGGCCACCCACCGACGGGCGGTGCCGGCTCCAGTGAGTTGACTGGTTGCAGCCCCTCGGTGTCACCTCCGTCACGCACCGCCTTCCGAGTCCTGGTCGGTGTCGACGCCTTTGTTACCACTGGGCACTGCCGGCGCTGCAGGGTGCCCTTCGGCGGACCCTGGACGCGCTTTTGACCTGTGACAGCACTGATATCCGAGCTCGGCAGATCAGAATTGCATCTTAATTTTACTGGGCTGTTACAGCTTTTTAAAGATTTCCCCCCGAGTTGGGCATAGCCGTGGGGGCTCCCTTCCGTAGGTCGTGTCCCTGTGCCCTGTTCCGCCGTGCTTAGGAAGAGGAAGGTGTCTAACGTGCCCAAACCGCCAGTTTTCAACAACTTCAACTGGCTGAGAAGGGGTCTTAAATGCCGGCTGGAGATGGACTCCAGTAGCAAGTCAATAGGCAGAAACAGCTCCCAGACCCTTATCAAAAGGGACTCAAACAAGCAGTCAAGCGACCTGCCTTGCTCCACCCGGGAATTAATTCTTAGGGCAATGAGAAGGAAATCCTTTGTCTCTTAAAGGGAGAAGGGAAAAAAGTCCTAAGAGAATAATTGTCCCTTGCATAACACCAAATTAATACCTATCTCCACGGGATGTTCACAGTGGGCCCGAGAAGCGCACTTTACAGGTGGTGGAGAAAACAGAAGGTGATGACCCAGGGAAACTGGCCTGGAACTGGAAGGTCCCCGCACCCTCCAAAGGCACCGAAGATAGACAGATGTCTGACTGAAGTTGTAAGATTCAGGAACAAGCAACAGCAATAGCTGTTCGCAGTCCCTGAGGCAGGGTCAGCCTGTGGTTGAAGGGGAGCCTCTGAGTGGACAGACCCGTGGGTAGAGGGAGCCGTCCCAATGATACTGAAGCAGGCACATGCTTGTGAGTGTGACGGTAGCTCTGGAAGGTGCAGGGCGCAGGCCTGAGGCTGAGGGAGTGAGGCCTCCAAGGACTGCTGCCGTCTAGCCAGGGGAGGCTGATGTGGTCCTGAAGGCACGTGGCCAAAGGGAAGAGAGGACCGGGTCAGGTGCCTGAGGCGAATCGAGGGGCTGCAGGAAAACTAAAGGGGCGCTTCAGGGAGATTTGCAGAGAGAGGCCTGTGTGCAGCAGGAACACAGGAGAGCAGGGGTTGTCCCTCCAGTCCTTAGTCCTCTGCCTCGAGTGTCCCTGCAGGCACCTGTCATCTCTGCCTGGCGCTGTTGCAAGCACTGACGCACCACAGCTTAAGCCTCAGAAACTGATGTTTGCCTATATTCCTTTATTAATCATGAAGTTCTATTGAAACAGCTAGTCCTACTGAAACCCCTTTATCTTCTAAAGGTGAACTAAACTTCTTACGGTAACTGGAGCATCACTGGGACCCAAACTGACCACTTGAAGGTGTTTGGGCCAAAGAGGGAAATAAAAATACTCAGTTATCATCCCATTTGCATGCATACCATAGCTCGGCATTCTTGTCAAATACAAATTCTTCTTAAGTCCCCAAAGAAAAGTATGATGTCATTGACACAGAAATTAACACTATTTAACTGTGTCTTTTAAGATTTCTTTAAAAGCTCTCAGTGATGCTGTGGTTTAAAATACTGTTACGATGACTGTGCACAGTCTGCCTTATTGGGTTAGCGTGATCTCAGGAAGACAGAGCCTCGGTTTAACGGATGGCAGGCGAACAGAGGACAAGACTGAACCCGTTAGCACTTGGGTGTAGGCTGGGAAGTCCAGAGGAAGGTCTTGCAGAGCTGCACTTCAGTGCCGGGGCCAAAGCCGCCTGCTAGCAAAGGCTGGAAGAAGTATCTCTCTGCCTGGGCGCTGGGTGGGGAACGTATCTCAAGGCCTACTCTTTCTTGAATTCCAGGCTGACACACACACACTCCCCGCCCCCCACGCTGTGACCCAGGGCATTCCTAGCTATTTAACATTAAAAATTTCTGTTTAGGAAATGGCATATAAAAAAATGACAAGACGGTGTGCTCATGTGGCTCAGGTGAGCTGGAGTGTGGACACGTAAAGTCCTGAGACTCAAGTTCGTGATCAGGGACTGGGCAGGGTGTATGTGTGAAGAGGAACCAAATTAAAAAAATTAACGTTCTTGTTCCTCCCCACCTTCTACTCCCTCCCAAGGAAGAAATAAAAAGACAAGCCACGAAACTAGGAAATCATTTAACGCCTAAAAAAATTAGTATCCCGGATAGTTTCCTACTCATTAAGAATTCATTAAAAACACAGGATGGTGGCCACCTCTGGAGGAGGTGGAGGAGCTGGAGTGAGGGTCGCATTCACACGGAAGGCAGTCCTCCCGCTTCAATTTTATTTGTAACCTGTCTTATCAAAGGTGCAGCAGGAATGAAGGTGAGTAGGCAAACAGGCAGGAAGAGAGACGAGGAAGAAGCACGAACCTGGGACCTCGGGATGTATGTGGACTGCTCTCAACTCCTACTCCACCAGCAAGGGCCAAGGACTTTATTAATCTACTTCTCTAAATCGCCCCACGCTCCCTCGGTCCACCTCGCTCCCGAACCCGCACCTCCAGCGTCAGGGTCCGACGGTGGCTTCCACTTCGTCTGCAGAACCTCTAGGCTCGGCCTTCGGGGGCCCCGTCCAGACTCGGGGTGGACTCCGGCAGCGATCTCCACTGTCCTGCCAGGCTCTCCCACTGCAGGACCACCGACCCCGCCCGTTCGTGCAGGAAAAGCGACCGCGTGCAGCGTAACGCCCCGCCCCACAGCCGGAGGCCGGAGGCGGTTTGGGCGAAGGTAGGCGTGAGCACGGCCTGCGCATGCCCAGAAGGCGCCCTGGCGGCGGCCCCGCCCCGCAGGCGTGACGTCACCGCCCCGCGCCGGAAGGAAGCGGCGCGGCGGCGCACGTGGGAGGGCGCATGGCGGGCTCGAGGGGGCTGGCGCTGTGCGGGCCGGCGCTGGTGGTGCGGGGCGGCAGCCGCCTTCTGGCCACCTCCACTGCGAGCAGGTGAGCGCTGTGCGCCGTGAGCCGGAGCCGGGCTGCAGAGCTGGTGTCTCGCCCCCGGGGCGCCCCAGTGCTCGGGCCGCGGCCCCGAGCCGTCCCCTCGTTCACGTCCGCTGCGCGGACTCTGAGGGGCCCCCGGGGCGGCCCGGCCAGGCGGGGCCCAGCGCGGGGACCCGCCCCGACGGCCGCTCCCCCGCGTGGTGCCCGCTCTGCCGTCCCGGCTGCCAGCCGCCGGCCCTGCGTCCCACGCGCGCTGCGGGGTCCCGGGCTGGTTCGCCGTGTTCGGCTGGAGGCCGCGCCCGAGGCGGCGCGCAGCTGCCTGGTGCAGCGACGACGCTGGGGAGCGCAGCTAAGTCCGCACAGCCGAGGCGTCTCGTGACGTTCGTGGCCCGGCAGCCTTTCTCTTACTTTGTCCAGCGTTTGGTTTCAGAAAACGGTGTCGACGTCACGCTTAGATTTTGCTTAAAATGTGCGGACAATCCTGCCGTGTATTCCTGATGATTTGTTGTGAGTCTCATGGTGTCTGACATGCCCCCATGAGACCTGGGCCTACTGATAGACCCACCGTGAAAGAGACCGAGACAAGGGAGTCGATGCCCTCCGAGGCGCGACCTTAGTGTCCCGTGTGCGGGCCGGGAACCTCACTGCCCAGTGAGCATTCCACTGGACTCAGATCTTGGTACATTTTTATGGGGCAAATGACAGCCGTCAGAGAGTTGCTTTTCTCTGAGAAAAAGAATGGGGACGAGAGTAGGGATGGGGCGTTTCAATGATGGGAACGGGAAGTTTCAGCAGAGACGGCGCGGGCTCAGGATGCAGTTAAATGTGTGGCTGGCGTTGATTTCGGAGCGGGCAGAGGGTCTCTTCCAACAGATCGCGTCTCCACGTGTGCTGAAACAGGGTGCGGCGGTCGTGGCTGCTGACTCGCTTGTCTTTGGAGGAGCCTGTGGCTGCTCACATGTTAGATACCCTCTGCTGCCCCAGCCAGTGCCTGCTGAGGGAGTCCCCTGACGGGCGCCCCGACCTGGAATCCCACTCTTTGCACACCGCAGTTTCCCATGGCAGGCGTGGGTGCCGACACTTTAAAAACAATCCATTGAACGGGATGCCTCTCCCTGTGTGCAGCACTGGGTGATGCTGGAATATGGCCACGTGTAGGGTCTCAGAGAGGAGATTGGTGACTCCTATATTGGTGAGTGCTAGGGCAGGGAGAGACAGTTTTCAAAATAAATCCCTTTTTTTTTTTTAATCTGGGTGGAAAAACAATGATTAAAACCTAACTTTTTTCTAACAACCATCTTGCATTGACTTTTCCCGCCTGAAAGTGGAAAAACAATGATTAAAACCTAACTTTTTTCTAACAACCATCTTGCATTGACTTCTCCCGCCTGAAAGAATAGTACATTATTACATCCTGTTAAGTGTTTGTATCCTTCAGTTTACTTAGTTTATATTTGTGTTAATTGTGCATGGCACATCCAAACAGGAGGTTAAACAAACAAAACTCCTTAATTGTTCCCTGAAATATTTACCTTGGCAGTTTCTTCAAAGCCTGACCCCAGCCCCAGGTCTTCAACCTGGTTCCTTGGCTTTACGTGACCTGAACCTTAGCTGCTAAAGTACGCCAAGACCTGTGATTTAATGACAGTGCATAATATATGTGTGTGTGTGTTTTAATTTTATTTAGAGAAAGGAAGCAGGCTGGAATGTAGGCAGGCAGGCAGAGAGAGGAGGAAAAATCATTCATCTGTCTATTCACACCCTTGTCCCAGGTCAGGAAGCTGAGTCCTTGGGCGTTTAGGTGGACTCTGCCATCCATAGCTGCAGACTTAACCGCTAAGCCTCCAGGGCATGCCAGCTGCATGTTCGAGGAAAATCAGTTTCTTAAAAAAGCAGAATGCTCCTTTAAAAATCTTTGTTATTTTTCTTTAGTGGTGGTGACAGCCTCTTCACATACGATTGCAGAACTGCAGAGAAGTCACAAGAGACTAAAGGGTGAGATGATGGGGCGCCGCTTCAGTCTGACGTGGGGTTGGAGTGGGTCTTACTGGCCGCGTTCTTCATTGCTGCTTCCTTGCTGTGTGGGCGAGCCAGGTGCCCCCTCAGGGAAGAGATGGGCAACTCGCTGTCAGATTAGGCGCTGAGAATACTAGGACTTTTAATTTGTTTCTGTTAGTAATTTTACTGGCACCTTGAAATAATGCAGTTCAATGTTAAATGCATGGAAGGCAGGCAAGTGGAATTAACGTCAGCCAGTGGAAGATAGAAACAGAGGGTGATCATTTTCTCTGGCGGCTTTCCTTAGGGCAGGTCTTCTGACTCAGTTCATTGTTTTTTCAATATGATGACTTCCTTCATCTGGTCCTGGATTAGTTTTTTAACCAGTGGTGGGCATGTGATCACTGAGGGGCCCTTCCAGCTCAGCCCTGGCTTCTACATTTGGAGATTTTTCTGTTTGGATTTGCTCCTTACAAACTAGAGCTGTTTCGAGTCTCCTCATTCCCACTTATGTCTTTACATCCTGCGGCATGAATCTGTGACATCTCCCTCCTGCTCCTATGACAAGCGAACGGGGCCGGCTGGGGGGTCCTGCGGTGTTCTCAGGTGAGGCCTCATGACTTTCTTCTTCTTTCTCAGGGAGGATGGACAGCCCGTGGACAAGGGGAGTGACACGATTCTGGCGTCCACCTTCTCCAAGTCGGGCAGCTATTTTGCTTTAACTGATGACAGTAAGCGTCTGATTCTTTTCCGTACAAAACCGTGGCAATGTCTGAGTGTCAGGTATGAAGTGCTCTACTTGGGTCACCATGATGTCAAACGCACTGCTTGCGCTGCATGCCAGTGGCGCTGGGGCTGGGGGTGGTGTTCCTGTCCACACCTTCTGAGAGCGGAAGGTTTGGAGAAGCCTGCGGGCCTGCGGTGGGGTGGGGTCTGCAGCCGCCGGTGAAGCTGGCCTTGGGAGGGGAGTGGCCCATCGGTCTGCCTGCGCCTCGCTGACTCCTGGGAGTAGGGCTTGCACCTCAATGAAGGGTGAAGGGGTGTGCACCCAGGGCTCCTGGTGGGACTCTGGTTTGGTTCTAGATTGTTTGGTGCACGATCCGATGCAGAAGGCGGAACTCTGCCCTCACTGGCCGTGCAGTGACAGGCTGGTTGATGAGACAGTGGGGGCCAGGCTGCGCGAGTACCTGTTCAGGGTGGGTGCTGGGTAGAGGCCTGTGAGTGTGCCGGGCCTCTGGGCATTGGAACCTGCGTGCTACCTGCTGTTGTGTCTTTCCGAGGCAGTTTGTCGATGATACTTTTTATGCAAAGACCTGATAAAACAGAGGGTGTTTAGTGGTTGGTGCCCGGTGTCTTTCCCTGTAATTTTATATTTTCTCTTAGCTCTTAAAATGTTACCAATGAAACAGCTTCAGGAAACATTACTTTCCTGCTAGAGAAGATGCGGTTGGGGCTCTGGCTCAGACCCAGGCCTCTCCCTGCTGCTCCGGGAGCCACAGCCCACATGTGCTGCCGTAGACCCTGCGGGCGGAGCTGCCAGGGGAGGTTTGGGCCTGGGGTCTCCGCTGGGGCTGCCTCTTCCTGCAGATTCACCCCGAACCCAGCCCCTCGCACGTGGAGTTGCAAGCTCCCGGCCCTTCACGGGTTGCCCAGTGTTGGCCTCTTAAGATGTCTTTCGAATTTGGCTTTGTGAAATTTTCTGTGTAGTCAAATCTTTACCCTTCATTTCTAATGGGAATTGGGAGGCGATTTTTCTGGTGAAAGGAGTAGACCTGAGACAGTGGCCATCTGGTTGCTGGGAATGTGCCCTGGGGGCCAGCACTGTGTGGGGTCGCAGGGCCAGGCGACCCTGGGGCCTGAGGAACCCAGGGACTCTGTGCAGGCAGTGCTGAGACCACACGTGACAGAAGGGGCTCCGCAGCTCCCACGATGTCACGTCCTCCGACTGCTCCTGCTGAAACCTGACCGCCTTGGGCCCCAAACCCAACCCCGCCCTGGAGTCACTACCCGGATAAATTAGCCAGAGGAGCAGGGGGCTGCCGCCGGCACAGGACGAAGACAGGTGCAGAGGGAGGGCCGAGCTAGGGTGGGCGAGCGCTGGCTCCATCCATCCCCCGAAGAGGGTGCTGGGTCCTGCCTCTGGACACTAGTCCTGCTGGGCGCTGGTGCGGGCTTGGTCGGCTTGTTAGAGCGTGTGGCGCGCTCTGAGAATTTTCATTAGTTTTGCCCAGGAGCCCGCTTATCTTCCTGCTGTCACTGTTTCCTCCTTCCTTGTGCCATTAGCCACTCTTCTGCAGCTAGGCATGGAGGACGAGGGCGTGTAGAAGCCTGCGCCACTGCCCGCCTCCTGTGAGGGCCTCTCAGCTCTAAACTAACCCAGAGTTCCAGCCGGAGGGACCTCCCTGCCCTCCCGGGTCAGAGGATGTTCTAACAGAAAACAGAGGCATGTGGTCTTCCCCCAGGGCCTCCCCCAGGCCTTCCCTCAGCAAACAGGTGCCGAGGTCAAGGGCAGTTTCCCTCTCAGACAAGCAGCCAAGTCCGGAGCATTCTCCACCCAGATTCTGCCATCAGAAACAGCTTTTTAAAAGAAAAAATCCAAAGTTTTTTGAGGCATTGACTTACCCACCTTCTTTGGGTGGTTTTTCTGGTGCCTTCCCGTGACCGGGGCGGAGACTGCAGCCGGGAGTGGTGTGTCTGCCCACTGGGCGTGGCCTGCAGGCGTGGGGGTGCCCTGGCCGACCTTCCCGCCCTGGCCCCCCTCTGGCCCTCTAGGTCGGTGGTGCGGCGCTGCACAGCCCTGACCTTCACGGCCTCCGAGGAGAAGGTGTTGGTGGCCGACAAGTCTGGAGACGTGTATTCCTTTCCGGTGCTGGAGCCTCACGGGTGCAGCACGCTTGAGCTCGGGCACCTGTCGATGTTGCTGGATGTGGTATGTCCTCCATGTCTTGAGGGGAAGGGGCAGTAGGGTGAAGTTAGGGTGGCCTCGCCATGATCCCGGAGCTGCCCTGCAGGGGCCCGAGAGGCCAGTGGACTGGGCAGAGTGCCCTCGGACACAGAAGGGAAGGGCACTAGGACAGGGTTCCTGCTGGACCTGGGGACACTTGAAGAAGGATAGGAAGGTGACCTGGACTGGAGTCAGGAGGGCTGGGTGGGCGAGGAGGCGTGCCCGGGCTCTGGGGCACCCTCTGATCTCTCACCCCGCTCAGGCTGTGAGTCCCGACGACCGCTACGTGCTCACCGCCGACCGGGACGAGAAGATCCGCGTGAGCTGGGCCCGGGCGCCACACAGCATCGAGTCCTTCTGCTTGGGGCACACGGAGTGAGTGCCCCGCTGGTCCCGGGCCTGCCCCGCACCTGCTGGCAGAGGCTGGCACAGTCCTTACCCCAGTGCGCGGGCACCTGTAGGAGCCCCGTGTGTCCTGGTATTTGGGGGCTTCTCCTCGCCTCCCGCGGTGGCTGACAGCACGGTTTTGGAAAATCCTGCCTAGCCTAGATGCCGCGCCCGGGCCGGGCTCCCCTGGGGACAGCATTCGGAAGAAACCACTTTTCTCGGGCAAAGGCTTGTTTCCGTTTGCCTGAGGGACGAGCACGTAGCATAACTGGTTGAAGGTTTCAAAGTCCTGTCTGAGGCAGTGGAGGAAATTGAGGGTCTCGGTGCCGATGGCCCGTCCCCAGGCAGCGAGAGTGCAGAGGCCCTGCCTTCCTTCACGCGTGCGCACCGGGCGGCCCCGCCCACCTCGCACTCTGCCTCTGGCCTTGCAGGTTCGTGAGCCGCATCTTCGTGCCGCCCGACTGCCCAGACCTGCTGCTGTCCGCCTCCGGGGTGAGTGCTGGCCGCGCCGGCCCTGTGGGACGGGTCCCTGTGTCCCTTTGTTGGTGACTGTCCACTAGATGGTGCTGGTCTCTGCTGGATGTTAGAGCTGGTGGCTGTATTCAGGGCCGCGCGTGTGTGCGTGTGTGTGCGTGTGCGCGTGCACCTGCACCTGCTTCATCACAACCTCAGAACAGCGCGGAGGGGTGCTTTCTACCCAGCGGACCTGGGATCCTCGTCCACCCCCGGGGCCGCCTGCAGGGCGCCCACCCCATCGCGGCACCACTCTGGGTTTGGACAGAAAGGACCACGGTGTCCAGTTCAGCGAGCAGAGATGCCTGCACCAGCGGCCACGACAGGAAGGCACAGTCGTCATGGCGACTGTCGTGCCATGCGCAGTGCTGTCTTTCTCCTGGGGTCGTACTTGTCGCTTTAGAAGCTTCTCCCCTGCCTCTGTGTCAGTCTTCCTGCACCCGGTGCCCTGCCGTGCCGGCCCAGCACCATCCTGACAGAATCCCTTCTGGGACAGCTGCTCCCCGGTGTCCCGCAGACGTCGGTCTTCCCTTTACACTCTGTCGTCTTGTCCTGTCTTCAGGCAGCATGTGGGCCTGGGAAAACGGGAAACCGAGCGTGGCCGTGGTCCCAGAGAGCTCGTCTCTGGGAAGCCTGCTTTGAGTCTCCTCGTCTCATTGATGATAAAGTGAAAAGCTCCGGCCTCACCTCTCAGCTTGGCAGCCCAGTGTTTGAACAGCTGGCCTGGCGCGAGGGTCTGCTCTGAAGCAGCTGTCCTGTGTGGAAGGAAGCGGCACCAGGCCAGATGCCGCTGTGAGGCTCACATGAGAACCACAGCCCCTCCAAGCTTCCCACCTCCTCACCTGTTTCTAGAAGACCCTGTCTGCCTCCGGGAAGAGCAGTTGCCTGCTCTTTGTCTTCGTGCCTTTACTGTGAGCCTTGTCTCCAGTCCCCCGCCTCCACGTATCTCTGTCACTCTGCTTTTGTGGCTGTGCTGTCTGTCAGTCGCTTCCTGAAGCTGCGGGGAGGGAACGTTTCTGGAAACGTTCCTGGAGGTAGGTGTGGAGGAGTAGGTTTCTGGGCGACGATTTGAGGAAGTGTTTTTTTTAATTGGTTTCGCATTCTCTGTTTCTCTGCTTTTCCTTCTGAGAAGCCACCTCTGCCCAGGTTGGGCCTCTGGGAGAGGTTCCTGCTCTGGGCATCTGGCAGCTTCTCCCCACCCCTGAGCTTGGAGGAGTCAGGTGGGCAGAGGGGCCTGGGCCTGGGCCTCGGACCCCATGCCTGTGCTCTGGTCTCACCCGTCCCTCCTGTGCGTCCTGTCCCTGCCCCTTGGGACATTCCTGGGCCTTATTCACCATCTTCTGTGGGGCCTTGGTTTCTGCAGTTTTCTTCCTTTTCTCTCTTGTCCTCAAGATGTTCTTCACAGCCCTGTTCATGGGCTGGGGTGTATCTTTGATCTCAGCCTGGGTCCCTGGAGGGTCTCTTTGCTCTGTCGTGGAGGGTCCTTCATGTCTGATCCACTGGTCCCTCAGTGAGAGGACGGGGCACTGCTGTGCACTGGACGCCCGCCCTCTTATCCTGGGCACTTGGCTCCTGTCCTCACCTTTCTGGGGTTGGACTGTCCCCCAGGGCTCAGGAGGGCCGTGTCACCTCCAGCGCATATCTGGTGGGAGATGCAAGCCTCTCCCGCCTGCCTGACTTTGGGGGCTGGAGCAGGGAAGCCAGTGGCCTTGGGGACACCTATAGGCATTCGTCCCACGCTCCTCTGAGGATGCGGGACTGCGGAGTGGACAGGACGGGTGGTGGGAGTGGACTGGGTGCCTCCCGCGCTGACTGGGCTGTGGCTCCCCTCCTCCACTTCGCTGGAGGACCTGTGGCGCGTGGCTGTTACATCACCCCTTTCGCGTTTATTTTTGAGCGCTAAGGCTCTTAGGACAATAGTTTCCTAAAAGGTGGTTCCAGGTATAGGACGTCCCCTCACCCTCTAAACAGTGGATACTTGTTAAACGCTCCCTTGCCCTGTGCATTCCTTTGCGACGTGGCTTGTGCCCGCGTGTGCAGCTGTCCGCGTGCGCACCTGCGAGTTCGCGCACACATGAGCTTGTGGACGCTGCGCGTGTGCCCACGTGGTGTGTATGCGTGTGAGTGCCCTGCCTGAGCGCTGCAGGGGGGTCTTGAACCCCCACGTGGTAGCTTGGGGGGGCCCCCGTTTTGCTGTGGCTGGTTTGCATGTGCTCGTGATGCGGCCCGCTGGGCGTGAGAGCCTTCGGTTGGGACGGGTGGCGGTCGGGGCGGGAGTCCTGTCCTGGTGCCGCGGGGTCCGCTGCTGGGCCCGGGCGCTGCAAGCTCTGCGTCTGTCTGCAGGACGGCACCCTGCGACTCTGGGAGTACAGACGCGGCCGCGAGCTGCACTGCTGTCGCCTGAGCAGCCTGCAGGAGCCACCGGAGCCCTGGACCGGCAAGGTAGCCTGCGCGCCCCCCTCGGGTTTGCCAGCCCTGGGAGCCTGTGCCTGGCGGTTTCACCTCTGGGTGCTAACACCGCCTGATGGTGGGCGCGGGGGTGCTGACACTCGTTTCCTGGCCCTGCGTGGAGACGGACTGGGGCTCAAGCCCTGCTCGTGGGCTCACAGCACCGAGGCTGAGCGCCGCCCAGAAACCTCGCCTTGTTTGCACCCAGGACGTGTCCTGGCCGCTGTGTCTCCAGGCAGGTCGTGGTACCTCGAGACACATGCGGGCTGCCTGCGGCCTTGGAGCTCTTTGGGCAGCGGTGCCGGCATCCGGCTGCAGCCCATGGGGCTGCTCACACCCGTCCCAGGGCACCTGGCCTGCAGAGCGGCCACAGCACGGGGTCCTGCCTGTCTTCAGGGGAGCTTTGCGCCCTGCCAGCCGCAAACATTTGCTGACATGGGTGTGAACTGACATGGGCCCACCTCCGGAGGGGAAGGGCGGCCCGACTCAGGCGGGGCGAGTGCCAGGCCTTCCCTTCCCCTCCTGACTGGAGAGTGTCCTGCCAGGGCCGGGCTCCTGGATGCTGGCATAGAAATAACCCTTTTCCCCGTGTTCTCCCTTCCCCACCTGGTGGCTGCAGAGACACGCCTGCCTGTGGGGGTGCGGTGAAACGGGGGGTCCGCACCTCTCTCTCCCTGGTTCCTGGGAGGTTCCGGCTCCTTCTTGCCCCTGGACCTCTGTAAGGCCCTCACGGCCGGCCGGGCTCACGTCCCTGAGCAGAACGGCCCCTCACTGGCCCCGTCAGGCTGCCCTTCAGTCACCACACTGCTTCTGCTCCTAGAGGTTCGCCGTGTCCAGGATCGCATACTGGCGCCGGGGGAGCTGCGTGGCGCTGCTGTGCGACACGTAAGTGCCAGCTGCACGGCCGTGGGTTCTTGACCCCTTGCGAGCACGGGACGGGGCCTCAGCAGCTCTCATGCCAGCGAGCCTCACTCTTTAAGTCTGGCCGAGGGCAGTGGCTGCGTTTTCTGTGCTCATACACCCACCTAAGGTCCACCTGCTTGGAACCTACCTCCCAGCCCCACCTGAGGGCTGCTTGTGACAGCGCCCCTACCCCGTGATACAGTCCCTCACACCCCGTGATACAGTCCCTCCCGCCGTGGTGCAGCCCGTCCCCCGTGAGGCAGCCCCACCCCGCGATGCAGCTCTTCCCTGGTTCCACTGTGGGCTGCTGTCCTCTGCACTGCTCCTTTGTCCCGTGTTCCTACCTCAGGACTAGTGCAGACACGCAAGGTCTCGGGGGCCTGGGGGTGGCTGCTGGTGCTTGCCCTCGGGCTCCTGGGAGGCCGCGTGCGCTGTGCCGCCGCGTGCACAGCTGCGGGCACCGCTAATGATGTCCCCTTTTCTGGAAAGCATTCCTGTGGTCTACGTCTTCCAGCTTGACGCCGCCCGGCAGCGGCTGGCGTACACCGAGCAGCTGTCCTTCCCGCACCACGTGTGGGACGTCGGCTTTGAGGAGAGCCAGGGCCTGTGGGTCCTGCAGGACAGCCGGGACGCCCCGCTGGTGCTCTGCAGGCCTGTGGACGGCCGGTGGCAGGTGACCGCGGATGTGGGGCCCTAGCGGGGCTGGGGGTGCTGCAGGGGGGTCCACTGAGCTTGAGCGCTTGGGTCCTGGGCTGTTGACAGTGGTATGGGTGACAGCACTGGGACTCCTGGCCACCTCAGCCGTGTCTGATGTCTGCGGTGGCTTGCGGGGCCGTCCTCTCATGTCTTCGTGGTGGACGGGCCATGTGTCCAAGCGCAGCTTTGAGCCCGGGACCGTCTGGCTCCGGAGCCCCAGGTGGGGGCAAGGGGCTGAGCGCACCTCCGCACTGGGTGAGGAGGAGAACCCCACTCCTTCCCGAGTCGGGCCTCCTACCCGTCCGATGTTGCAGGATCGCTGGGGTCCCGAGAAAGCAGGCACAGCCCGTGCGCCTGCCGCCCTTTCACATGGCTCCCTGACTGACCACTCTGGAGGCTCCCCTCAGCCTCGGGGGCAGGCCCACCGGCCGGCATCTCAGGGCAGCCACCCTCACACTCGGGTCCCAGACATGCTGGTGACAGGGCTGGTTGGTGTGAGCAGCCTCTCCACCCGGTCTGCCCCAGCGGTGGCCCAGGCCAGTCTTGTCTCTGACAGGCTGTCCACTTGCTCCTCCAGGCTGTTCCTGACGACGCCAGGGTCAAGGACGTCTCCAGGCAGCTCTTTGGGAACGGGGCCCTGCTGGAAGGTGAGAGCCGAGCGCGGCCTTTCCAGGCGACCGTCCACACCGCCTTGAACAGGAGCGGGCACACGGGGACTCGCCCTGCTCTGGGGAGCTGGGGTGCAGGACCTGGTGTGCGTGGTCCCTGTCCACAGGCAGGCGGCTGGCTGGGGCACCAAGGAGGGTGGCCAGGTGCAACAGCGTTCTCAGAAGACACCTGTGGGCTCCCAGCAGGGCGACGGTCTCAGTGGGTGGGCCCGTGGGTCTCAGGCCTGGGTGCTGGCAGTACATCAGTCCCGCTCACGCAGGACGGCTGCTGTCCTAGAGGGGAGGACAGCGCCTCACTCATCCCAGCTGCACTTGTCCCGTCAGCTGCGCGGGACCCACTTGCCGCTGACACAGGGTGGGCACGGCCGACCTCGCGGCTGGAGGAGGCACGTGGGCCGCAGTGGGGTCAGGCGCCCCAGTTCCAGTGGGTGTGGTCCTGGGGGGGCACGAGGGCTGCACTGCGCAGAAGGGGCTCACGCGGAGCAGCCCCGAGCCCAGGCCTCCTCGGCAGGTTCCGTGGGCCTGGACCCCGGCTTCGGCAGCCTGTACAAGGTCGGCTTCGACAACACAACTGCCTACCTGCGGAAGAAGGAGGAGAGGCTGCGGCAGCAGCGCGACAAGAAGCGGCGTCGGAGCCCGTCCCTACCCGATGGGCCGGCCGAGCAGGCGAGGGCGCGGGCCGCCCCCTGTGGCGGGGTCTCCTAGCGCTTGGACCCGATGCACCGACGCCACTTCCACGGCCTGCGGGCTTGGGGCCAGTGTCTGCAGAGTGGCCGGGCTGCGGGCTGCAGCGGCCCTGGGAACCCCCGTCCCGCGGCGGCTCTGTGCGCGCTTCTCCGCTCGAGTCGCTGGAGGCAGCGCTTTTCACGCCTTGCGATGACATTTCACTTCGTTCCTGCCGTCTGGTGCTCCGAGGTGCCCTGCCGCGCTGCCCAGCACAGCGGCCGCTGCCCGAGTGGACCCCACGCTGCCCGCCGGCTCCCTCTGGGTGTGACAGCGCAGGGCTGGGCCAGTGCAGAGGGCGACGGACGGGACGTCTGCGCGCTGCAGCGAGCAGGTCCGCTGGGGTCTGCTGGCCCGTCACGAGGGGCTGCGTCCACGGCTTCTGGAGCGGTTGGCAGTAGCGGGGCCAAGTTCAGATACCCCGAGGGGCCACCTCGAGGCTTGTGCTTTGTTGGTGGCGGAGTGCCCGCTGCTTGAGCCTCCGGAGGGACGTGCTGTCTGATGGCTCAGGCCTGGGTGTGTCTGCCGGCCTGTTCAGTGCTTCCCTGACCCTCCTGCTGGTGTCTCGGAGCACCGGGCAGGCCTGAGATGTCCTGGGATGGGCACTGGAAACAGCCCCGCTGGGGCTCAGAGCTGGAGTGCTTCCTTCGAGTCCTCCCTAAGTGCCTTGTTTACATTAAACATTGATCCAAAACGAGGCTCAGGGCCCCTCGTGACCCACAGAACTGTTGGGTTGTGTCTGCAGGGAGAGTGTCCCCGTGGAGGATTGTACCCCGCGGAGGGGGCACTGCATTGGCCGCTGATGTTCTCATAACCTGCTTTTAGAAGTTTGCTGCGACCTCGTGTCTTAAAGACAGTTCTGCAGACTGGCCCACAGGCCATCTTGCCTAGTGCCTGATTTTGTTTGGGCCTGTGAACAGAGTGGTTTTTGTGCTTTCAAATGAATAAAAAGGAAAGCGCTTCCTGCAGGTGAAGGTCCCCTGGCGTTGAAGTTCGGTGTGACCAGGCACTGTCCTGTCGGAGCCTGGGTGGCCGCTGCATGCGGCAGGGACAGTGTTGACTCTGCCCCTTGCCGGGGACTGTGCACGCTCTCTGACCCTGTTAGATCATTGTGGCTTTTAAATGAACCGGTTGCTTTGAAACAGCCTCATTGTAGCCACGTCCACCTGTACCTTTCTCAGCAGGCGGCCCCGTGTCTGGGGCGCCGCCATCCAGGCTGTGGGTGGGGCCTCTGACAGGCAGGACCCTCTGCGAGCTCTTTCCAGTGGCCATCTGCGTGTGCTCTTAGCAGTCCCAGCGGGCCCCAGCGGCAGGTGTGGGTGGGAGAGGGGTGCGTCTGCCTTTGGTCTCCCTGCCAGAACCTCAGCCTCCGTGAGGCTGAGGCTGTGGCTGTGCGGCCCCCCGGGCAGAAATGGCTGCTTCCGCCTTGGTCCGAATTCCGCCTTTGCCTCTGAGATGGCTCCTGGTGAAAGGTCCTTGCAGAGACGTCTGGTTGGGACCCTGGTGATGCCCTAGTACCTGTTCACCAGCCCACAGTTGCCTTGAGCCCGGCCTGTGCGCCGACTGCAGCCTCATCCACCGCGCTCACCGGACTCAAGCAGTGTCTTCATGTCAGCCGGGCTCTGGCTGCTGGGAGCTGCGCTGGCTCTTTCACGCCCCTTTGACTTTACCTCTTGGACGTCTCCTCTCGGTTTCCATGTTGGGAAACATTGGCCTTGGTTCCACCTCGCATCCTGATTAAAAGATCTGGTTCAGTGCTCAGCGCTTCCTTGTTCCGTGTCTCGACTCCGTGCTCACCCGCAGAGCGCACAGACTGGAGCGGCACCCCCACAACGCTGAGGGGCCCCTCGGCCCCCTTCGGCGTCTTCCGGCCGCCTTGCTCAGCTGCTGCGTGTCAGCTACTCGCACACGGCGGTGTCAGTCCCATTGAGGGACTGCGTGCACCCAGGGCGGCACTGCTATGACGGCCGGTCCTCTGGTCACGTTCCTGGTGGGTGGGGTCTGGCCCAGCAGCGAGCAGAGGTTTAGCTTCAAGAGCAGCCCAAGTTCATTCAAACCCTCATCCAAGGGCCGGGTTCAGGGCATCCCGACCCTCAGCATCTAGGGTCGGGACGCTGTTGAGTGCTCAGCGCGCACCGGGACGGGTGGGCTGCTGTGAGGGCCCAGAAAGCTGTCCGCCAGCTTCCAGGCAAACCTCAGCTCAGTCTGGGCAAAATCTTTAAACAGACTGCGTGTGCCTGGTAGAATGGTGTTCGGATTCACCGCAGTTCACGTGCGTCTGAGGAGGGCTGGACCCGGGGCAGGCGCCGGGTGACCACAGGGCCATTAGCTGGAAGTCAGACCAACATGACACACCTGTGGCAGCCACTCGGCCTGGAGCTTCTGCTCCTCGTATGACACGTCCCGGCGGAAGAGCGAGCGCTTTCAGGAGCGCTGGCAGATGCGCTGTGCTGCTCGGGACGAGCGCCGTGTTCTGCAAAATAGACAGGAGACTCTGCCCTTGACTTCACGTCACGCAATGCTTCGCCTCCAGCTTTCTTCATCTGGCCCTCGAGTGAGATCAGGCCCCACACAGGCCCTGGCCCAGGGCACGGTCGTTCCGTTGGCCCTCAGCACCGGGTGGCCGGGACTCGTAGCTCCGCACGGCCTCCACCCGTCCTGACAGTCCCAGCCGTCCCTGGAGGGTGGACACGGCTCTGCAGGGCGCCTCGAGCTGTGCGCGCTGCCGGAAGGGGAAGCAGCGCTGCTGGGGAGGTGGTCCCGTTCTCGTCGAGGGCCCAGGCCTTCCGGTCCCACCGCGCTGCAGGGGCCCCGGGTGTTCTCTGTGGAAGGGGGGCCACTTCACCACGGGGGTCTTAAGCCACAGAAGGCCAGTCTAAAGAGAAATGCTGCCTACCAGCATCAGTCATGAACCTCACTGCGAACCGCAGGATGTCAGCCGCCTGTGAGCACCTGTCAGACGACGCAGGCCAGAGCGGGGACGCAGCGAAGCAGAAGCCCCACACGTGCCAGTGACCTCGGCCTCATGAATAGAACATCCAAATCCACGACGAAAAGACTGGAGAGGTGGATTAAGGGGTACTTTCTTATATTTGAAACAATTTTGGTAAAATACACACAAAACCTGCATCCATGTTGCATTGTGTCTGTTACCTTCTGTCCATGTCTCGCTCCCTTGCGGTGGCCCTGAGCAGATTGGCTGGGGGGGCGTCCTGTGGGGCACGTGCCACGAGAAGTCAAACGCCCGCCGTCCTAGCAGCGCTGTGCCTTGTGAGTGGCCGGAGGCGTTCCCGCTCGGCAGGGGCGACTCAAGCATGCCCCTCGGGAGCACGATGCCGTGGGCCGAGCAGCTGTCCGCACGTCGATGGCAGTGGCGCGGGCCATACTTGGAGCCCGAGGTCGCTGAAGGTTTCGGTGAGGACGCCAGCGTCGACAGCGTCATCCACACGGACAGCCAATGGCAGCTTAACAGGACGAACTCCATTCACAACAGGGACAGACGTGCTCAGGAAGAGTTGACAGGTGCCAAATTCCACAGTGATAATGTAAGAACAGCCTTGGCGGACACAAGCGCAGACGGGGGCAAATGGAAGGACGTTGCTGCTGGTGCATCGGTGACCAGTCCCCACCTTTTTAAGTCAGAAGCAATCCTAGCAAAACAATCTGCTGTTCGAGAGGTGAGCCGGCGATAGCGGCGCGCGGGGAACCCCGCCTCGCCGGGAAGCGCAGGAAGAGGCTGTCTCCACGCCGCAGTCCCCGTCATCAGAGCCCCGGGTTGAAACCCTGCGGCCTGGTGAGTCTGTCAGGTGGGGTCTCAGTCGCATTGAGAATGGTGCTGGGACAACTGGAAACGCGGATGAAGGAGTCGTTAGATCACGTCTCACTCTGGCCGCGAGAAAGGATCCACATGGACTAGAACGTAAAGCGTGAAGCCGCAGCTGCTGGAAGAGAGTGACGTGGGTCCTGGTAACTGGGCGGACAGAGCGGACACAGCTTGCTACCCGTGACCCCATCGCAGAGGCAAGGAGGGTCCACACGTCCGGCCACACACACATTTTAGGAGAAGGGCAGGTGTGAAAGGCCGGCAGGAAGGGAGAGGAGGGAGCAGCGTTCTGTAGATTGGTTTCCTGCCACCGCGGGGAGAGCCGGGTGCTGGGTTTCGCACGCCCCACGCGGCGTCTCAGCCTGCAGAGCCACCAGGGTGTCCCCGCAGGGCAAACGTTTCTGCAGGACGGAAGCGCTTAAATGGAGGCGGGACCATTGGCTGGAGGAGGTGTTTGTGGAGGCACAGAGTGGCTTCTCTGTCCCTTTGTCACGCCGCTGCCGTATTAGCTCTCTAAGAGCTGGGGACACGGGCAAACCCAGGCAGAATGGGAAAGGCGTGCAGTACCTCGCTCGCTTGTTACCCAGAGGGACGCCCGAACGTGAACGTTCAGGCTCCCGGGAGCAGAGAAAGACAAGTTAAACAAGACACTCTCCAGAGCAGACCCTCAGCTCCCTTGCTGCACAGCAGACCGCAGGAGAGCAGGAGAGCAGGAGGGCGCAGACTGGCTCAGCCTGACCGAGCCTCCGCCCCTCTGCCCCTCCGAGAAGGGAAGAAGGGGAGGCAGAAGCACTTCTGTGTCTTTAGGCCCCCAGCCCCGCCTGCGTCGTTAACCCGGGTCCTTGGATTTCACTATCTGAAATCTCCAGTCCATGCGGTCCTGCCTCGTTTTGCATTTGACAGTGGACACTGCTTGGAGGGCAGAAAGGAACTGCGGTGGCGGCTTACAGGAAAAACCGTCTGCAGGGGCAGCGCCTTCACGTGGGGGCAGAGGCTGCCGGGTGGGGAAGGTGTCAGGACCGTTCACAGAGGAGAGAGGTCTGACTTCTTTAGTATCTGCTCCACCAGCTGAGGAGAGGGAGGCCCTCTGGGGGACACGGAGGCCATATGTTCACGGCTTGGTGTGCACGTGTGAGTGTGCCCATGTGCATGCCTGCCGCGCGTGCCGCCGCATACGTGCACACGTGCCCGTGTGTCCAAGTGCGCGCCATGGGGGTGCACATGCCCACCATGTCACCTGAGAATTTGCACGTGTGCGTGCACGCTCGCAGCCTTGGAGCCACGTGCTCTCACGTCCTAGGAACTTGGTATCGCCCCACCCAGCTGCTGGAAAAGCTTTGCAGCGCAGGGGTCTGCCTTCCTCGCAAGTGCTCCTGCCACTCAGGTGCCCTCCCACCCCATGTGCAGGAGCCCTTCCCTGAGTCCCTTCATCGTAGCCTCCTACTTGTTCCCGAGGACACACCGGGCCCTGCAGGCGAGGGAGTGTTACTGGCCACTGCAGAAGCATCGATGGCCCCTGGAGCCACCCCACCCTGCCTGGGGCGCAGACCCGGGAAGCTCCGGAGTCTGAGGGACCCGCCCATGCCCACGGGCTCCATGCAGACGCTCAAGCCCTCTTCTGAGGAGCCGGTTTGCCCGGACACCGGGTCCCTAATTCACCATCTTTGAAACAGTGTTTCAGCCGAGCGCTCTCCCGCCTGCGTGCACACGGGTGGATTGGCGGCCCTGTCCCAGCCTTGCACCCAGTGACGGAGGGACTGGAGGCCAGGAGGCTCTGGGGCGTGTCACCACATTTTCTTGACAGAAAGCTCTGGCCCACTGTGTTGTGTAAAGTAACTCAGAAAATGTTTCATGTTGAGTAAACGTAAGACTATTTAGTGACGTCTTTTCCCTCGTTTTTTTCCTTATGCGTTTATTCTTCCACTTTCTCAGTCTGAAGGTGTGAAAGGTTGCTGGCTGCCTGTCCAGGAGCCATCCTCCCGTCGGCCTTTAACAGAAGGCCTGGGGGGCGGTGGGGTCATTTCTTTGCTGGTCTGAGCCCCCGGAGGGCTCTTCCTCTCTCCGGTCCTGCTCAGTCTGTCTTGTCCGCAGCCAGGAGCGGCCTGTGGCAGGGACTTGGCAAGTGTGCATGAGACTCCAAGCCTCCCCAGAGTTACTCGCATCCACCTTAAACTTTCCTTAACACTGAGCCGAGTGTCCTCTCCAGGGATGCCTTCTGGAGGTGTTAGCAGTGGCTGGCGGTGGACATACTGTCGCAGGCACCCTGCAGCCCAGCCGTGCACAGGACGCCACTGTCCCGGCCCCCGCAGCCCCGTGATAGACTTAACCTCTAGGCCTAGGAGGTGGGGAAGCACCGAAATCTGCAGGTGGCCTGTGCCCAGGTGACTTTGAGACCTGAAGCTCTTACGAGGCTAACACAAAAATCATGTCCACAGGGCCTCGGGAGGGTGGCTCCCGTGTGCAGGCTGTGCGTGTCCTCTCGTGGGAATTTTGAAGGGACAGAAGACCCCGTGGGGGTTGTTGGGACCCGGCCCAGCCAGGGAGGGTGGACCAGACCACAGTGGTCGTGACAGGGAGGGCCCAGGTCCCCATCAGTACAGCTGCTCAGCTCTAGAGCTGAGCTTGTTGGAAGCCATCTGTCGCAGGAGCCTGCAGCCTCATGGCAAGTGGGCACAGTAGGTGATAACAGGGACTCTGCCCGGCTGGCTCAGAGGAGACTTCCAAGAAAAGAGAGGGACACCCACTGCGGGAGTCATCACCCCCTGGGGCTGCTTGGCCCTCGGCCTCCTGTGTCAGCAGGGACGGCACGGTCGCCCTGCAGAGGCAGGAGATCCTCCAGAGAGCCTCCCGTCCCTCTGCGTGAGGGCCGTTCCACTGCTGCATCAACTGTCCTTGCGTTGAAGTGACCCTGTGTGCAGGAGAAAGGCAGCCTTGTCCTTCAGCACTTCGCCACGACTTCCCTTTCCACACAAGCCTTGTCATTGTCAATTCACCCACCGTTTATCCACATGTTAATCCACTCGTCTCTCACACATCCACTCACATCCACTCACTCATCCACTCACTCACTCACCTACATGGCAATTCTCTCATCCACTCCCATGTGCATCTCTCATCCGTTCACTCGTCCGCTCACCATTTGGTCGCTATTCATCAGGCGTCCCGAGGGCTGCTTGTCCGCGCAGGGCGGACACACCGGGAAAGCAGAGCGTTTACTTCCGCACCGCCCCGGCTGCCCAGGGCTTCCCTGGACGTGCCGAGGGAGCAGAGATGAGGTGGACGAACACGGGCTGCCACTCCACTCTGACGGCGGAAGCCCGACAGGCCGCAGGCAGGAGCAGCCTCCGTGTCAGTGGAGGCCGCCACTGGGGAGGCCAGCACGGGCGTCTGGAAACGTCGCAGGGTTTGCACTCTGGCGAGATCGGCCTGATCAGGGAAGCAGGCAACATGTCAGTGGGAGGCAGGGGCCCTGGTCAGCCCGGCCCACAGCGCCGAGCCGCCATGGCCCATAGGCCTCTGCTGTGCACGCGGGCTCTCACGTCGTCTCCGCACAGCCGCTCACACGAACCCGCTCCTTGGGTGTGTGTGGTCTGCACTCGCCCAGAGGCGGCAGACCTCCTGCTCCTCCACCACGTTTTCACTCTCACATGGTTCTTTAGGTCGGTGACCACAAACTCAAATTCATCCATTCATTCGGCAAATGTCCAAGCTCCTAAAAGTACCGTCTCCGGGGGCGCAGGAAATGACATTCTGCAGGGTGCCCATCTATATGCACACGCAGTCACCGCAGGTCAGCACCTGGGCACCTCTGCTGCCCGATGTCAGCGCCCTCTGGTCACCAGACTCAGTGCCGAGTCCAGTGCCTGGCAGCCACGCGCGGACACCGGCGCCCCGGAGCTCACAGGGCATCGTCACACCCCTGCCTCCGGGCAGCAGCCTGAGGTTTGCTGTGAGCCACTGCGGTGCCCGGGGCCTGTCAAACACACGTGTGCGGTCACCTCTGGGAGGAGGCGGTGTCACGCATCCACACGGGAAGGGCTGGGTGGGAGCGGGTGTCGTGGTTGCGGGCCCCCCGCCCCCCCGCGGAAGGAACACAGCAGCCACTTCTGTATAAGAATATATTATTTAGAAGACAGTTAAAAACAAACGTCTGTACAGCATCGTGGCTCCCTTTCTGTACCAGAGAGCAAGCAGCTCAGAAAACATGCTCTGGGGTCGGCCACCGGGCCAGCCTCCCTGCCGGGTCCTCAGGCGCCGCCCCCCAGAGCAGACGCAGGGCCGGGTCCTCAAGCAGTGAGCCATCGGCGCTACCGTTGGAGGGGTTTTGGCAAAATACAATTTATCCCCCTCTTCCTTCCAAGGCACCGCATATGGTGGCTCGCAGCACGGCCAGCGCCCCCGGCCCTCCCCCGGGAGCAGCAGCCCGGTCTTGGCGGCCACTGCCTCTGCGGTGGGGAGATGCTCACTGTCACTCAGCCCGCGACTCGCAGAGCTGGGCGCAACGGATCTGTGGGACGGGGCTGTCACACTCCTCACAGAGCCAGGACGCTCCATGAAGCACGCTGGGCCAGGGTGGCTGTGGACCAAGGGCAGGCGGTGGGGGCCCACAGCCCCGGAGGGAGCGCTGCACCCCAAGAGCCTTCGAAGTGCGCTCCCTGGCGAGCGGGCCGTGTGCCCTCTCCTGGTGGCTCAGACCGGCCTTCCAGAGTCTAATTCCAGTTATTCTAGGCAGGGAGTGAGAGTTTCACGTGTTTGCAAAGACTGAGCAGCTCTGGTTTCCGCCTCCCCTCTTGGCACAGCCTCAGGCTCGCCCTCAGGGTGAGGACGCACTCATTGTTGGAGCCGTGACACCTTTACTGCTTTCCACAGCCCGGCTCTTCTCTGGCCTCCATGTCCACGGCCGCCGTGCGGGGGCGCTCCGTCTCCTGCAGCCAGGACAGCAGAGAGAGGGCAACTCAGGCTGGAGAGTGAAGTGCGTGAGTGTGCGCGCAGTGTGGGTGTGTGCAGAGTGCACGTGTGGGTGCATTCATGGGTGCATGTGAGCATGGGTGTGCATGGGTGTGAGCACGGGTGGCCTTCGAGCTCTCCTGCAGGGGGCCAGGCCAGGGGACCCCATCTTCTGGCACCACTTCCCTGCATAGTTTGCTCTGACACTTCTGGTTTCCAAACCCTTGTTTCTGGCGGAAGAAGCAACTAGAAAAATCGGGTCGCTGCTCTGGGCGGTGTGGCATTTGCCGATGCCTGCTGTCTGGCTGGGCCGCGCGTGCAGTGGCGAGGGAGAGGGTGGCCCAGGACGAGCCGGGGACAACTCAGTGCTGGGGGCACTGTGCCAGGCTGACGATAGGCCCGCAAAAGGAGGGGTGCTGGAGATACCACAGGGCGATGCCCCAGGCCTGCAGATGGGTAGGGGGACGGGTGACACACCGTGGGAGCGTGGGTGGGCAATGAGGGGTCCCCGGGGCAGAGGGGCTCCGATGAGGCCACCCTGCAGGGTGCAGGGAAGCTCGCCAGCAGCCCTGAGAATGGGCCTTTGGAAAGGCCATCCATCCTGAGTGTCCACCTCGGCGGCCATGTCACGTGGCCGGTGCTGGGACGTGGTGGCGCCTTCTGTGGCAAGGGGACCATCTCTCCTGCCCCCCGAGAGCGTCCTGCCTGCGGGCGCGTCTCCGGCACCTCACCTCCTTCACGGCGTCGTCTGCCCGCTTCAGCTCCTCATACCGGTCTCTGGATGCCCGCAGGGGCCGCAGCATGGCCTCCTCCACCACCGGGAAGAGCTGGGGACAAACGGCTGTCACAACCCAGCAGTCCGTGTGTCAGAACAAGGCGGACGGAAGTGGGGCCGTGTGCCGCGGGGCCGCACCGGGAAGCCCTCCATCCACGTGCACACATGCGCATATGTATGCAGTGTGCCCAGGTGTGAGCACGCGCGTGAGCCTGTGTGCGTGTGCACAGACGTGCATGTGTGACAGTCCAGCAGATGGCGGCCACTCACCTTGGTCACCGTTTCAAACATGGGGATCAGGACAAACTCGAGGAAGCCGATCTGCGCGGTGGCCCTGGTCACCTTGTCACGGTCCATGAAGGGGGCCACGGGGAGGCCTTCCAACTTCTCGCGGTCGCTCTGTGGGAACAGCGGGCGGCCGCAGTAAACAGCACGCACCACGGCGTCAGAGACGCTGGCGACCACTCGAGGGCCGTGGTTCTCAGAGGAAGAGGACAGCCAGCGTGCGGGGTGAGGAGGGGCATGTCTGATGGGCTGAGCGGCCGCCGAGCGCCCGGGGCCCGGTGCCTCCAGCTCCATGCAGAGGGCCCCGCTGTCCTTTCCTGGGCTGGCCTCGCTGTCTCAGCGCCCCTCCCGGCCCCGCTCTTGGCTCCTGCGTCCTGACTTCTGCCTGATTCGTGGCCACCGGGCGACTTTAGCACGTGGGCCTTGGCAGGTGCCTGTCGCTCTTTCAGCTTCGCCCCTCCCCATGGCCTGAGTCTCTCCTGCGGACCTGGGTCACCGCCCGTGCTGCCCACTTGGGTGGGCGCTCTGCTAACGGGGCCGCGCTCTCCTGCCACCTCACCTGCATGAAGTACTCCTCCAGCAGGCAGTCCACCCACGGCTCCGCCACCTCCATTGGCCGGACCTCATTCGAGATGTCACAGCACTTGATCAGAATCATCTTCAGCTGCAGGAAGAGGTCTGGCTCAGGAGGCAGCCTGGCACTCGTGACAGACAGCCTGGCACTCGTGACAGACAGCGCCGCCGGATCCCGGGGCAGGGACAGGGGTCAGGGAGGGGCGCAGGGCTGGCCGAGGGCGGGGTGGCTGGTCGTTTTGTGTGCAGCCTGTGTGTGGACCCCTCAGCCTCGCCGTGGAGATGGGGGCACCCATGCCCCCAAAGGGTCAAACTCCCCGCTGAGATTGAACCGGCGTGGCAGCAGCACTGGTTTCAGGCATTTTGTGAGGCCCTGCTGCAGTCAGGCTTCTGGAGACTTGCTGTGCCTGAGCCGTGTGGCCAGGCCCCCAGGGCCGCGTGGGAGCTAGACCGTCGACTGGCCCCGTCAGGCACACCATGCCGCCTAGAATGTGCCATCGGGCACGTCGATGGAGGGCGGCTGCCGGCTGAGGGGACCGGCCCAGCTGGGAGTGTGTCCTCGAGCAGTGGTCACACCTGCCTGGACACTTGACCCTGGCCTGCAGGAGGGCTCAGTGCAGCTCAGTGTCGGGCGCTGTCCTGCTGACCTCTGGTGACACTGCCTTTCTCTCCTGTCCCCGCCCTTCCGTGGGCTCCAACCCTGCCTGTCTGGTGTCCTCTAGGAGAGGACGGCCTCTGGGGGAAGCTGTGCCCCAGGCAGGGCCAGAATGCTGCATCCCCGTTCCAGAGGGTGCTGCGGTGGTGACTGCCACGTGTCCACTCAGGCCTCTGGGGGTCCTTGCTGGGCACTGTTCTTCACTTGGACCCAGAACTGTCGCTCCTGGCCTGTCCCCCCACCCCATCTATAGCGAGGCAGGTGCGGCGGGGCCCCCAGGGCAGCTGCCTGCGGCTGACCCCGCGGAGCAGGGGACATGGAGGCGGGGCCAGCGCTCCCCTGGCCTGCGGGCACGGCTGCAGGGACGGGCCAGATTTGAGGGCGACTTTCTGTTCGAGGCATCTGACTTGACCATGACCCAGTGAGGCCGGCCTCCTGCCTGCTCCCTGTGGAACAGAGGCTCCACCACCAGTCCAGGCCTGTCTCCATGACGGGACGCTGTGGGGGCCCTGGCTGCGGACACGCGCTCGGGCTGCTCAGCTATTGAGACGCAGGCCATCCCCTCCCCGCACCCTGAGTCGCAACATGACGGGCGGGGACGCCGATCTTGGCAGATGGCTTTAAACGAGAACATGCAGGGCAGACTCAGGGTGCCCCCTCTGACGGTAGGAGGGACATCTGTGCGTCTCTCTTCAGGAAGGGCAGGGGCTGGGCACGCGTGCCCTGTCTCCTCTCTGGTCCTGCTGCCCTGTCTACTGGGGAGCCCAACGGGGCTGGTGGGGGTGCCGGGCCAGGAGGGGCAGGCCCACTGCGTCCCTGAGTTACTCCCAGGGGCTGGGGCCTCATCCATGAAGGGGATACTGTACCCCAGGAAACCAGAGTCAGACAGCGTCCCCTTCACTCACCGTCACCTTCCAATCAGGGGCCGGGGGCATGCAGTCTGAGCCCCCAGGAGGATCTGACTGGAGAGGGGCCCCCCAGGAGCTGGGACTTGGGTGAAGATGAGGGTTCCCGCTGTTCAGTCTCGTCCGCCAGCCCCCAAGAGGCAGAGGGAGCTACTCACGAGGGTCAGGTGCTCCTCACTGCTGTAATCGAAGGTCTCCGTCTTTTCTTTGAAAGCGTCCATGATTTCCGCATGCCTTGCCATGTCGGTGGCCAAGATGAGGGCGATCATCCCCTAAGGGGCCAGATAGCAAGGCCTTAAGCCCGGGAGTCCCCGCCAGGCCCGCGTGGCCTCCCACAGCCTTTCACTTCACACCCGGCCACGCTCTACAGACAAGGGCGCCGAGCCCACAGAGGCGGAGGGGCCCGTCCCGTCTGGCAGGCAGGTGTCTGGGGCTCACGTCGGTGCACGGGAGCCTCACGTCCTCCGAGAAGGCGGCCGCGTCCAGACTGTCGCAGGTGGGGCTTCCTCGTGAAATCCAGGAGGCTGCCGTCATGGACAGCGTCTCCCCGAGTCAGTCACCGAGGCCCGGGGCTCGTTCCTCCCTGACCCTGAGGTTGGAGGTCAGTGACCGACTGTTCAGGAGTCTTTCCTTCCTGTCACTACATCTGGATGTGGCTGCATGTGCAGATCTTGCTTGGAAACGACCAAAGTCTGATTGTCTTTGAGGGCGTATTTCTCTTAACAAGTTGTAAATGAGGACGTAATGAGGTTTTTTCATATAAATATTGGGTAAACCAAATATTGGGTAAGAAGTAAAACTTCATTTGAAACCATGGCCACCCATCTATCTGCTCACCCACTCATTTATTTATCCATTGACCCATCCATCCACTTGTCCATTCATCATCCAACCATCCATCACCCACCTTCCAACCATCCATCCACTCATCCATCCACCCATCCTCCATCCATCACCCACCTTCCACCCATACATCCACTCATCCATCCATCTATCACCCATCCTCTATCCTCTACCCACCCATCCATCCATCCATCCATCCATCCACCTACCTACCCACTTTCCATCCATCACCCATCCTCCATCCATCCACCCACCGATCTATCCATCCACTCATCCATCCATCCATCACCCATCCATCCACCCATCCATCTACCCACCCATCTTCCATCCATCCAACCACCCATCCATCCACCCACCCATCTATCCACCCACCCATCCATCCATCCTCTATCCAGCCTTCCACCCACCCACCCATCTTCCTTGCATCCATCCTCCACCTTCCATCCATCCACCCACCCATCTATCCATCCACTCATCCATCCATCCTTCCACTCATCCATCCATCCACCCACCCATCCATCCTCTACTCACCCATCCATCCTCCATCCACCCCATCCCACAAACATCGAGAGACACACTGCTGCTGGATACGGGCTCTACTTTCCCAGGAAAATGAAACTCGAGTGTCAAACACAGAACTCAAGCCTATAATCTAGGTCATCTCAAACCTACCCTGGAAAGGCCTCATGTTGTTTTGAATCGTTGAATGTCTCTGTAAGGTCTGACTTGTGCTTTCAGTGAAGAATCTATCTCTTTGAGGCGTTAACCCTCAAAATATTCAATGAAAAAATGCTATTAAAATTGGGACAAGGGACTTTATCCTCAGAAAAAGCCTTAAGTTAGTGTTTGGCGCAGGTCCATCCTGTGTGTCCGATGGCAGCAGGCACGAGGAAGGCCCGTCCATGGGGTGGCCGCTCCCCTGTCAGGTGGCTTCGTCCTTTGGGGCGGGTCACCCGGGCGGGCCAGCACGAGGTGTGGCTGGGTCTCCAGAGGAGGTCCCCGCCACTGCAGCATCTTCGCCATCTTCCACCTCACTTCCGAGGAAGGCCTGCCGGTGGCTCCAGAAGCGCAGACGAGAGGCCAGGCAGTCGACGAGGCAGACGGCCGTCCGGGAGTGTGATTCTGCTGCAGCTCCTGTGCCGGGGGCCTGGACGGCAACGGAAGCAGAGTCCCCGCATGTGGAGTGATCCTTTCTCCCGGATGGAGACGGTGCCTCCCGGCAAGCACTCGGGAGTCTGTTGGTGACCTTGAGCAAGGTCACGGAGACATGCTGGGAAGGGCTTCTTCTGGGAACGGCAGGCGCGGCCCCTTGGCACTGAGGACGGCTCTGCGTGGTGGCCCCGGGAGGCCAGTCCCGCGTCCCGGGTGGCGCAGCACCCCAGGGAGGCGTTCTCTCCGTCCAGAGGCCCCTGTCATGGGCATGCAGCTCCAAGAGGACCGTCCCTGTGTCTCCCACTTCTGGTGGTCCCAGGCCTCCCTGGGCGTGCGTCCCATTGCTCTCGCTCTGTCTCCATGGCACGTGGCCCCCTCCATGTGTAGGTGTCCTCTCCTCTGTCTTTCCCAAGGGCACTTGTCACCAGATGGAAGGCCCACTTGCATAACCAGGCTGGTCTTATCTAGAGGCCCTAATTTAATGCAACTGCAGAGGCGCTGACGAGGACCCACGGTCTGTGGTCGGCAGGAGACAGGACCGTTGGGAAGGGGCAGCGCTGTGGGGCAGCAGACACCCCCAAGAGTGCCTGCTGCTCTCCCGGCCCCAGGAAAGGTGGGAGAGGAGGTGGGGTTCAGGTGCCTCTGTTGGGAGGGGCGTTGCTGGGGAGCTGGAAGTGTCTGCCTGGGGACAGCGGCCGTTCTCATCCGCCCCCAGGTGCCTCGGGCCACAGGCTACCAGTCAGGGGCTGGGAGCAGCAGTCGGGGCCTGCAGGGGGCTGCAGGAGTGTCCACCCGGCCGGTCCAGCGGCCTGGAGCGAGCTACCAACCCGTCGGCTCCCTTTCCTGGGTGCAGCAGGAAGACGGAGCTCAAGGGCTCGCTCAGGGCCATGTGAAGGGCCAGCCGGTGGAGGCCTGGGATGCACGCCTAGGACACCACTTTGGGGGCCGCCGGGCCTGGGACAGGTGGACCCAGGCTCCCCGCCGCCCTCGTGTGACCGGCGCTCCGAGCCCCGCACACCTGTCTGATGTGCTTGAAGGTGTCGGGGTGCACGCTGGAGAAGATGTTGCACTCGGGCTGGGCGAGGATCTGGAAGGCCACGGCACAGTGGTGGCTCTCCAGCGGCGAGATGTCATTATAGCGCACGGCCAGCTCTGTGCGGGCGTTGATCTGGTACCTGAGGGGGCGGAGAGCTCAGGGCGCGTCCGGGCCGGCGCTCTGCGTGTTCCTGCACCCGCCAAGGTGGTGCAGTCCCCTGACACCCTAACAGCCGGCCCCGCCACATGACCCGCGGGCTCTCAGGCTGCGGTGGGCACTGCGGAGTACTCAGGGCGCAGGGTGATGTTGGGGGCTGCCTGGCAGAGCCTCTGCTCCTGAGCCGTCATGACGCTGTGAGCAGACGGGCCTCCTCTGAGGGCGAGGTGTCCCCTGCCCAGTGAGTCCTGCAGGGGACAAGGATCTCCCGCCGCACGTGACGTGACCGCACAGATGGCACTGAGGTGAGAAGTGTGCGTGGCTGTGAGCCCACCGGTGCACCTGCCGGCTGGGCGGTTCTGTGGGGCTGGGACCCTGCCTTCGCGGGGGCCGGGAGGGTGTGCGACCCAGCTGAGCCCCAGGGCCCGCCTGGGCCCCTCCAGCTGCCAAGCTCCTGTTGGAAACAGGCCAGGGAGGCTTCTGAGTGCTGTGACCTGGAGGTAGGGACCCTGCGTGGACGTGCGCCCTGTTTCGGGGCGGGAGGGCCTGGACCCAGCACGGCAGAGCGGGTCATCTGCTGGGTCCTGCTGGGAGACCCAGACCCGGCAGGCAGCTACAAAGCGGGTGCTGTGCCCTCCGGGGGAGCCGAGAGCTGGAGGCCTGGCTGCGGCTCAGCTGACCCGCAGGGGACTTTCAGAGGGACCGGCACGTACGTGTTGTTGTACCCGGGGTGGTCCAGATCGTGGCAGATGGCAGCTGTCATCAGGGTCAAGATGTCCGTCTGGCTCAGCTTCTCCTGGCGGGAGCAGCGATCACCCCCTGCCCCGCCCGCGGCGGAGGGGCGGGGCAGGCGAGGCTGGTGGGGGCGCCTGCAGGGCCTGGGGCGGCGTCTGACTCAGGGCAGCCTCACTTGGGGGCGCTGGCAAGGGGTGCAGAGGGTCCCCGAGGGGCTGCGGGACGGCTGGGAGCCCCAGGCGGTGGCCCCGTGGGAGAAGGGGGTCTGTGCCCGGCGGGCACCCACCTGGAGCCCGCAGAGCCAGACCATGCTGTACATCATCTGGGCGACGCAGAAGCAGTGGCGGAAGTTGTGGAAGGGATTGTCGCGGTAGTGGTCGTGCACGCAGCGCTGCGGGGCGGGACGTCTGAGCCCGGCGCCGCCCCGCCCCCCGGCGCCGCCCCTGACCCGGCCCCGCCCCGGCCCCGCCCCGGCCCCGCCCCGGCCCCGCCCTCTCCCCCGCCCCTCCCTGGCGCCGCACCGCCCCGGCACCGCCCACCGCCCCGCCCATGGCACCGCCCCCCCTGCCCCGCCCAGACCCCGCCCCTGACCCGGCCCCGCCCCGCCCTGGCACCGCCCCGAGCTCCGCTGCACCCGGTGTCGGTGTCTGTTGACCACATCCCTGTGTGCGGAGGGCCCCGGGGTCAGACCCACTGGCTCCCTCCGTGGGGGCTTGGACGCCTGTCCCCGGCCACACCAGGACGGGACGTGGGGGACTGCAAGAGGGCTCTGGGCCCCCGCCCCGGCACCCCTTTCCCGGGACTCACATGCCCCCCCCGCACGCACACCAGTGGGCACACTTACAAACATGCAGCTCACACAGACACACACACGTGCTCACACTTATCCCACATGGACACACGTGCTCACACTTGAACACACCTTTACACTCGAACACATGACACACTCAGCCGAACACATGTGACTGTACACTCGGGCGCATACACACATGTGCGCCCCCACATGCTCACATTCACCTCAGACACACTCAGCTCCTCGCACACACATGCAACTCACAAATCTGTACACACCAGACTACACATTTGAACACATGCACACACACACGCACACAAAACAGTGCATGTGCTCTCACACAGCCACACACAAGCACACACCTTCAGCATCACAGTACATGCACACACGTGTACACGAGCACACTCACGAGCACAGGTGCACGCACACCGGCGTGCACCTGTACGCAGCACACATGGGAAAACATGCTCACACACAGCTACACCTGCAGACACAACTCACACACGTGTGTCCACACACAGCACACACACACGCTCAACCCCACACACCTGCACTCACAAGCTGCACGCACACACCGCTACTCTAACACCTGCCACTGCACTTGTCCCTGCCTGGTTTCTACAACTTCTCACTCGCCAGGCAGGACTGGGGGTGCAGGACTGGGGGTGCAGGGTACAGGGTACTGCTGCAGAACAGCAGACTGGTAGGGGGCTTTCACAGGAGTTTTGCCTCTTCGGAAGCCCATGACCATCGGGAAGACACTGTGGCCCTGTCCTGTGTGACTTAGGTTGACCACATGCACCTTTTTTCATATTTCGAATCACCCCGTCATTTTAATATAAATATCATTTTGTCCTGTTTTTAATAAACCAGGGCCATCTTGAATGTGGGTCAAACAGGGGGCAACTGAGTTGCCCTGGGTTCAGTCTGCTAAAGGGGTCCAAAATCAGCTGCCCCTTTTGTTGCCCTGTGCCCCTAGACGGCCCTTGCCAGTGTCGACTGCATGTCTTCTTCAAAGGGAGCAGAACACCACAATGTGGTCAAGTCTCAGGTAGTACCGTGAGGGATATCTCTGGCACTGTAGGTTTATCTCTGGCACTGCGGGGATATCTCTGGCACCGTAGGTTTATCTCTGGCACTGTGGGGGTATCTCTGGCACTGCGGGGGTTATCTCTGGCACTGCGGGGTATCTCTGGCGCTGCGGGGTATCTCTGGCGCTGCGGGGGTATCTCTGGCGCTGCGGGGTATCTCTGGCACTGTGGGGGTTATCTCTGGCGCTGCGGGGTATCTCTGGCGCTGCGGGGTATCTCTGGCACTGCGGGGTATCTCTGGCGCTGCGGGGTATCTCTGGCGCTGCGGGGGTGATTGGGCATTTCTGGCACTGGATGATTAAAGTGGCATGTATTTTAGATAGAACATTTAGAGCAGGGCTTATCGGGACGCCAAATTGATTTTTGCCTAAGTTGCCAAAATTCCTTACCCTGACCCTGGCCTTTGGAGAAAGTTCCGCCAGACCACACGTCATTACTATGGGGTCACCAACCACATCACAGTCCTTACTAGTTGCCGGCCTGGCTGCTCTGCTCCTGCTCGGACTGCTCCGCCTCCTCCCCTCCCCTCAGTCCCTGGCGCACAGCCCCCTCCCGTGTTTGCCACCCCAGTGTCCTGTTCTCTTCGCAAGGAGTATGGTCAGCTTGGTGTGACCCCCTCCAGAAGGACAGAGGGCCCCCACTCACCAGCCACCTCCGGAGAGTGACGGGGTTGATGCGGAACCGCCCGACCAGGCCCAGCTCGTGATACATGTGCTCCAGGCAGCTCAGCATCTGCGGGCGGCCGGCCCGTCAGGCTCCCAGACCCGCACTGCCCTCGGCCCGCCCCGGCGCCCCCGCGGCCCGCCCGTGGTCGGGGGTCACAGGAGCAGCGGGTTCTACGCGACAGGCCAGAGACAGGCGAGGGGCCTGCCTCCCGCTGACACGCGGACAGGGCTCCTTGTCTCTGCACGTGAGCCGCACCCACAGGGGAGGTCGCTTCGGAGGTTGCGGGACACAGTCTATGACAGGCCTGGCGAGGCGGTGCTGTCACAGACACAAGGCAGCTGGATGAGCGAGCTCTGACTTTGCCCCAACGTGTCCAGGTGGCCTGTCTGTGGGTCCCGAGAACGTTTACTGTCCCCACCGCGGGTCCCAGGACCTTACTGTCCCCACCACAGGTCCGGAGGCGCCCGCTCACGAGTGGCCTCTCTGCTCTGCCCCCAGGCTGCCTTCTGATGCCACTCAGGTGGAGACGGACTTGTGTGGAGGCCTGGGGAGGGTTTCTCGACACGGTTCAGACAGATTTAAACACACTCAGAGCTCTGCAGCTAATTAGCCAGGGAGGAGAAATGAAATGATTTTCCATCCAGGCGAGTCTGACAGCAGTAGGCCGACTTCCCCGGAAGGCAGGTCCAGGGTGCAGCGCAGGGACGATGACGCTGTCCCCTGGGGGTGGCGGCACTGGCACCTGTCCTTGGCTCCCTGTGCCTGCCTCCGTCCCTCTGCTGGCTGCACTGCCTGTCCAGGGTGTGGCCATCCCTGAAAGCCTGGCACAGCGTCCCGTGGGAGCCCGGTCCCCAACGGGGCTGTGGTTGGAGACTGGTCTTCACGGTGGTGATTAAGGTGAAATGTCCATGGGGAGGGTCCTGATCGTCTAAGATTATGTCCTTATGAGCAGGTGAGGACACAGGACACGACCCTCTTAGCAGAACTCCCCAGGGGAAGAAATAGTTCTCGAAATATTCCTCCAAATGTAGCGAGCTGTCTCCCAGTTTTGCTCACTCTGTCGGCCAAGGGGTGTTGCAGGAGGGACAGATGCCCTTGCGGACCCACAGCTGTGACCTGCCTGGGAGGACTGGCATGCAGGAGCCGGGAGGGAGCCTGACCCCGACCCCCGCTCTGACACCCCTGCCCCGGACCCAGGATGAACTGAACCCTGGAGAAAGGGGGCGCAGAGAGGAGGAGGCTCCACCCCAGACCCGAACACTCACTTCATTGGGCTCCCAGAGCCAGACGTCGAAGGTGGGCTTCCGGAGGGCCTCGGCGGTCTCGGGGGACAGCGAGTACTGGGAAGGACGGGTCAGTGTGAGCGGCAAATCCCGCCAGAGCCACAGAGCTTTATGCCTGAGGGCACAGCGCCGTAAGAAACCGACGCCGCACACACAGTCCCGGCATGGAGGGGCGTGTGTCGCTCAAAGTCAGGCTGTGCCGAGGTTCTTTTGGGAGCTACCGCTGGTTTGGCCGAGGGGCCGGGGCTGGGGTTCAGGTCCATTTGTGTCCAGACAGAGAAGGCTGGGTTTTGCAGGAGGACTGACCAGTGCTACTCCGGACCCGGCGGGGACTTGCGACTCCTGGGCAGGGCCATGAGGGGGGCGGGTCGCGTTCTCCTGTGGAGAAGGCACGTGTGTCCATCTAAAGCTGAGCACAACCATAGCGTGTCGGGGTAGGACCTCTGACCGCTGTGTGCGGGGGTCAGGAAGGCTCTTGGTGGCTGCAGGGACAGCCGGCAGAGGAGGGTCCGCCTTGTGTCCAGCCCAGTCCTCCTGCCTCTGGCCGAGAGGCCAGCATCTCCGCCTAAGGCTCAGCGGGCTCCCCATTTCCGCCAAAGGCCTACTGAGATGAGACCCTTCTTCTGTGGCCGTGCAAGCCCCCCAACCCAGGGCGCTGCAGTGTCAGCCAGGCCCGGGGCTCTGACGACTGAGGCTTCTGAGATGAACAAGCAAGACTCATAGTCACTGCCTACGGTTCAGGGCCGGGGAGTCAGCGAAGCAGATCTCGCAACACCTGCTTAAATACCGCAGCTCTCTGATGCGGCCTGTGCGTGCAAGCAGGCAGGGCGGGGCGGCAGCGGCTGTCATCTGGGCGCAGGGAGTGTGGTCTGGGACGTTTGCTGAGCAAATGTCAGAAAATACATTATGTCCCAGAAAACCGGGAGTCCCACCGCCGGGACTGGGGTGTCTCAGTGTGCTGACCCCAGGGCTGTTGGCTGGAGGCACCCCGTGGGTGGGCGGCACCCCGTGGGTGGGCGGGGTCCGGATGGGTGGGCGGCACCCCGTGGGTGGGCGGGGTCCGGATGGGTGGGCGGCACCCCGTGGGTGGGCGGGGTCCGGATGGGTGGGCGGCACCCCGTGGGTGGGCGGGG